>MU183429.1:226614-240862 GCA_016904865.1 Pissodes strobi
GGGCGTGACACGTAATCCCAAGAAAATCACTTAGGGAGGTTATCTTTTCGTTTGTGTGTCAGAATCGTTAAGAGTGCGGGTGCCTTGTTCAGGAGGTCGTGCTATTATTCTACATTACAGTTCTGTGTAGACTTATTTATGGACGTCTCCGTGTAACCATTCTGAAACAAATCCATCTTGATATTGCCCAATTCAACATCAATAAGAGATACTTGGTGACTGCATAATGTAGTTGCTCTTTTACATGGCGTTTTAATTATTCCAAGCTCGATTGCAAAAGAATGGTTTGGCTCTAATTTAATATAGTGACCCGTGTATGTTGGTTTTCTATATACTGAAGTATTAATTAATTGATTATTCCTACTGACAAGAACAAACGGTAGACAGCAGTTATTCTCTTTCTCGATAGTGAATTTAATGAAATCATTTACTGAATTAAGGTGACTCAGAACTAACTGTCTATCAGTTCAATTTCAGATTATGAAAGTATCGTCGAATATCGCAGCCATATTTTGGATTTAACGATCGCCGTATTAATGGCATTAGTGTTAACTCATTTTATTTAACCAGAGGTTAAGAAATTCCGTTTAAATTTAACCTGTGGTTAAATCTAAAATTAGTGTCAAACGATAGCTTATGAAAAACCAAGATAGGAAAGTGCAAACCATTTTGCTCTATCTTTAGCCGTTTAGATTTTACAGGCTGTCAAACTTGGTAAATGGTCGATTTTCAACTGTCAATATTTCAAAAACAGTAACAGATAGGTATAGGACATTATTTATGAAATATGTCAAGAACTCTCCGCAAGATCCAAATATGCAATAATATATAGGGTGTTCCATTTAACCCTGTATACAACAGTGCTATTCCATAAAAAACTTCACTTCATCCCCTTTATTTTTTGTATTGAACGTTTTTTTCTAAAATGTCAGTTGAGAAAGTTAAAGGGGGGGTCCATTTATAGTGAAACACCCGGTACATTATTCTCTATTGCCAGAAATAGTGGGAATCCCATCGATAGGCCATCATCCTGGACATAAAACCTAGCTTTAACTTGAAAGTAGGAGTTATGTAGATAGCACTTCAAAACTCCATCACACCCCTCCAGAGGCAATGAAGATAATTCGTAATACGTATCACCTCTCAATCTAACCTCAACAGTACTAAACGATTTCCCCAAAATCGGTTCTTTTATCTCCTAGGAATTGTATCGTTCAGTATAGGACAGATTTGCTCCATCTGTGGTAATTTATTTGGGACCTGTTTAGTGCTCGACTTGCGTTGTCCAAAATGCGTCGGTGCTCTTCCTTTTTGGATTGGTGATTTGATGCGAAGATCACGCCCCTATATTTGAAAAGATCGATAAAATAGGTTCCAAGACTAGGGGAAAGCTGCAAAAGAACCACACCAAAAAAAATGATCCAAACCTGAAGCTCGTCGACAGTCAGGAACCATCAGCGAAGGAACATAAAGGACGGTCGTAAAATCTGTCTTCCAAGAATCCCTCTAGCTCCGAGCAATCAATATTGAACAAAGGTCTTAACCTTGTCCCCAAGAAGATACCGACATTGGACATGATAAGCTCCGTGGAAACGACTGGATGAACCTTATGCAGATAAACTACCTTGGAAGATAAGGGCAGTTCTAGAGAAATCATCAGAAACAATGACAACCAATACCACACAGGAGGATCGAACAGCAGTTAGGGACCTACAAAAGGAAGAGAACCAGAAGATTTTCCAGCAGACAAGGGCAACGCTAGCGTAATAACGGATAATGGATGTAAAAAGAAGGAAGAAGCGCTCTGTAAAGGCATATATGGATTAATATCTAGTAACCCTACTAAAACAGTTGAAGGGAAAATCTACCGAACACTGCATAAATATAAGAATACATCAATAACAATATTCTCAGAGTAAGAATATATTCTTACTCTGAGATATTAGAACATGGATCACACTACATCATAGTAAGCCACCACATCTTGGACTGCCAAAAATTCCACAAAGATGATGTGCCACTCAGACGCATTTAAAGATCCTTTACACAAATAGTGCACTATGTAAAAATCGACCTCTCCTATTGGTCGATCCATCTCGTATTACGATATGTCTGCGTGATGTAATCTATTTCTATCAAGAGCTCTAGTGGTGTAGAAGTTTAGATCGTTGGGTCTCACCTGGAAAACGCGGGTTCGAACCCCGTTGCTTTTTTTTATTTTTTTTTAAAGATTATGTTTCTAAACAGCTTTTTTTCTTGATTTTGGGTATGTCTTGGGTTAGCACCTGGTTAGTTTCCTTTTCTTGAGCCCCCGTAGCGAGCGAAGCGAGCGGAGGGCCATGCGGATCGACCAATGGGAAAGGCCGATTTTTATATAGTGCACTATTTGTGTAAAGGATTTTATAATGCCACTCAGACCTATCGATCACTAGTTCAAGAGATTCAGCAACCAGCAGATTACCGCTCCAAACTGACCAGCCATTAGTCGGCAAAATTTCTTCATTTGTAAATAATTCTAAACACTTTATGGAATATAGAATTGCGTCCTTCAGCTTTGACGTTGAAAGCCTATAGACCAGCGTGCCTTTGGATGAACCTTTGAGAATTGTTAAGGCTAAATTGAGGTATGACACATTTTCAGAAAGAACTTTATTGCCCCTGGAGGGAATGATACGAGCTCTTGCTGTCTACATAACTTCTACAATCAGGTTAATGTTAGGTTTTATCCAGGATGATGGCCCACCATGGGTTCCCCACTCTCTCTGGTGAAAGCGAATGTATGTCTACATGGAATGGTTTGAAACTAATGCCATTAATACCACGATCGTCAAACCCAAAATCTGGCGACATGTCGACGGTACTTTCATAATCTGGAATGGAACAGATAGACAATTAGACTCCTTTCCCAGGCACTTTAATTCAGTAAATGGTTCCATTAAATTCACTATCGAGAAAGAGAACTGCTGTCTACCGCTTCTAGATGTTGTTGCCAGAATGGATGAAATATTGCTGATTGCTGTATATGGGAAACCAACCCACAAGGGTCCGTATAACTTCCAGTCAAACCATTCTCAAGCAATCAAGCTAGGAATAATTAAAACGCTATGCAATAAACAAGTAACTACATGACGCAGTGAGCAAGCATCTCTTGATGCTGAATCGGGCAATATTAAGACGGATCAGCTTCAGAATGGTTATACGGAGAGGTAAATAAATAAGATTATATAGAACTGTATTGTAGAACCAATAGCAAGACACCCTCCCTGCACCTTAACGATGTATAAGAACGTACGAAAAGATTAGACCAATAGCTTCACTGCAAAATCAAAACGGTCTTTAAGTCTGAATCAACAATAAGAAGCAAAACCTGATTAATCTAACAAGAGAAAGATCTAACATGTGCCACATGTAAATGTAAGGAGTTCTATATTAGGGAAACAAAACGCCCTGTAATGTGAGGATAGAATACAAAAACACATTTGCGAATAGATTCAAAATATCACTTTTGTTCCTGTGTGCGCGCCATGTCTTCGCGATACAACCGGTCGTTTGTATGTCCCCTGCATGGTCTAGGGGTCTGCATGGTTAGCCGTCACTTCGGCGACCCGGGTTCAAACCCCGTCGTTTTTTTAAGGTTATGTATCTAAACTGTTTTTTCTTCATTTTGGGTATGTCTTGGGTTAGTTTCCTTTTCTTGAGCCCCCGAAGCGAGCGGAAGGCCATGCAAAAAGTGAAATATGCGCAGGAACGAAAGTGATATTTTGCATCTATCCGCAAGTCAAAAACACACCCAGAGGGGCGAAAGAAGATCGGGGATCGTTGATAACCATGTTTGGTCCAAACAACGTAACATTATAATGGACAGAGGAACCTTAATGGAAAACGCGCAAGTTTAAACAAGCTGTTTTCATTAAAAACAGTGAGAATATCTTCTGCACCGCGAAGGAAAGTGGAAAACTAAATTTGATAGAACAAACAGCTGTTGTTTTAGAATTAAATAAATTAATGATATGAACTTAGTCACCTGTAGGCAAAAAGTAACGGTATTCTTTGGAGCTAAAATACTTCCATCAATGGGCAGTAAATAAAACAAATAATAATAACTAAATATTATATTATATAAAAAAGTACAGAGTATTTTAAACACAAAATGGCCAACTAACAGATGAACTAGTTCGACTAGAAACCATAGTAGTGGCACAAAGTTTTTAAAATTTAAACTTAACAGTGATACTTGAAGTTTATCAATTTCCGCGTATTAGCGTTACAATAATACGAGCTGGAAATAACTTTCCACATAATGAAGCAGTGGAACATTTACATTCACTCTATAAAACTTGACGCAGACGGCTACATGATTCAGTCTTGAACTGCGGTCATTTTATCCACTAAAATATATTTTTTTTAAAGCAAGGATATAAATACGCTACGCAGACCATTTGACTAGCTGAGTGCAAGGATGAGCTAGTTTCTGCGCATTATAGATACTTTCCAATGGTAATATCAGTAAAATTAATTTCTTATACAGCTTTCCGAACAAATGTACAGCACATACATACGGGGTTATTTTCCTGGTTGTTTATTATGGTTAATGAAGCACTAATGGAAAAAGATAGATATTTAGGGTTCCCGAAATCTTATACGTGTATTTATTATTAGCTAAAAAATGAAATTAAAAACCCAAGATTTTTTTTTGTAAATTGCTTTCCACATTCGTTCAATAATCGTCAGGAGTAGATAATACCTTCTATATGAATGAAGAATTAAGCTAATGGATCCAAATACACTGCGAATATACACGCTTGGCCGGAAAACTATACATACGATTTTAATGCGATGAACCGAGTATGTTAAGTATGAGACCTAAAATTAAAAAGAAAAAGAGACTGATTCCCCTGGTTTCCCCTACTGAGCCTTGCTCCAGCATCCAAATTTCCGTAGAAATTGACATTCCGGATCGGACAGTTAGACATGTTTTAAAAATGCACGGGTATACGGCCTACAAAATAAAAACGACCCAAGAAATTTTCCCAGACGATTTTTTCAGGTGGATGGCTATGAGAGAGAAAATAGATGAAAATGAAGGATTTTTGAAAAATATTCTGTTTACAGAATACGGCCATCATAATCTTTCAGTCGCCAGATATTGGTCGCGGGAAAATAAACATTTAAGCATGGCATTAAGGACACAATATTATCAAAAATTAAATATTTGGGCTGGAATTTTGGGCGATAATATTGTAGGACCTTTTGTTATTAATGGCAACCTAAATGGGGAACGATATTTGCAATTGTTGCAACTGGAAATTATACCAGCTGTTCGGAACATTAATGTTAATTTCGAAGAAATTTGGTTTCAGCAAGATGGCTGTCCCGTGCATAATGCGAGACAAGTGCTGGAATTTTTGACAACAGCTTTTCCTGGACGTCTCATTTCCACTAGAGGTACCATATCCTGGCCAGCAAGGTCGCCAAATTTGACTCCTTTCTGGGACCACTTGACTCAACTTATTTACTGGTATCCACATGAGAGACCTGCAAATTTAGCTGAGTTAAGGGCAAAAATTTTTGACTTTGCTAACTCTGTAACACCGGACATGGTAGTGAATGTTAGGAGATAATTTTCTGACCGGCTGGGTTAGTTTGGGTTAGTAGAGGTACCCTGGCCAGCAAGGTCGCCAGATTTGACTCCCTTCGACTTTTTTTTTTCTGGGGCCACTTGACTCAACTTATTTACTGGTATCCACATGAGAGACCTGCAAATTTAGATGAGTTAAGGGAAAAAACTTTTGACTTGGCTAACTCCGTAACACCGGACATGTTAGTGAATGTTAGGAGATAATTTTATGACCGGCTGGGTTATTGCAAAGCCCAAAATGGCAATGTTTTTGAACATTTATTAAAATAATTTATGTTTTGTTTATTATATTAGAGTTATTTTTAAGAGTATTAATTTTTAAGAATGTTTGGGAGGTTACTTTTAATTTTTAGAATACCAGTTTTTGTTTCGTGCCCAAGGCTTATAAATAATCAATAATTTTTAAATCACTGTTGTATTTTCGGATAGAACAGTGTATAAAAGTAGCTAGGAAACAAAGAAAATATCGTAAAAATGAAGAATGCGAGAATTATTCTCTCCTCAGCGACGCGTACCTTACAACTGAAACTCGAAGGGGAAAGCTGCGTAAGAATGGCATACGTTGTGTCTCTTTTTAACTTTAGCTAACGTACTCTGTTCATCGCATTAAAATCGTATGTGTAAAATTTTCTTGCCAATAAGCGCGTATAATAGAAAATCTGTTATAGTGTAAAACATTCTCATTACAGGCATATACTTTATCTTCTTTCATAAACCGTGTCGTGACGCGGCCTTGAAAAATCGCTCTCATGAAACCACAGAAGTATTCACTTCCAAAACATACAAAAAAGTGAGCAAAGTAACCCAGTGGTACGGCATCATTATAAATACACAATAGACAGCAACAGGCAATTTCAACTGTTGTACAGTGAGGTAGCGAATAAATAGTCTTAAATCTTTTCCGATTATTATCGGCATTTTACTACAAAAATAAATATAGTTCTGGAATTTGAACAAAAACGACAATACATTTTAATTACACATATAAAACACTTGCCATAACATTTGGTCAGCGCTGGTTTTGTGCAGACCCAAATTTAGGATTGAGATTTTAACCCAAAAAGTGGAACCATACCTGATTCTAAAATATGCTAGTACAAATTAAACACTCTCCCCATCATCAAGGGGAATCAATTAAGTCCAATTGGTCATTTGTTGATTAATTAACGACTCCTTTCTTACCGGCAAAAACGGTTTTTAAATTTTCCTTGTGACTTAGCAGTGTTATTAAAGAAATCGCGCGTTGTGTTTGAAGAAAGATTCCAATAATTATTGGATACTGGCCGGTATCACTTCTACGTATACTTACTTAGTGTATAGTGTCATGTAGTTTCAAAGTATTTTCTAATAGGAAGAGAACCCTGTGTGTCACAGGCCACAGATAACACGATCGACATTTTATTGAAATTTGTAGCTTTTTAATCAGGTTTCAATAGAAATATTGAATTTGTGTTTTTACTCCAGCCCTGTTAAAATTGTTTAGTAAGAAGTAGACTAAATTACTTACAATACATTATTATATAGGGTGTTCGAAAAATAGACAGGGATATTTTAGAGGGTGATTCCTTGTTAAAATATATGAAAAAAAGTTTCTATAAACATGGGTCGGAAAAGCAGTTTTCAAGATGCAGGGTGTCAAACTTCTTTAATTAATATCTTAAATATCCTTTTACTTATTTTGTTGAAATTTCCTAGTGTTATCTGTAGTAATAAGGGGCTCATTTAGCCTTAATTAGATTAAAAATATAAAGTCCAGTGGCGTCTCGGGGGGCGTCATACCGAATATTATTGACAAAAAAAGTGCGCGCCACTGACTTTTTTACACATTTTATATTTTTTTCGTATTGATCAACTAAAAATACAACAGTTTGGTTCCTATTCAACAACCAGTATCTGGCTTCGTTTTCGAGAAAAAAATTAAATGTAATAAACTGGTTATTACATTTCCAAACTTTTTTTTAAAATCGGTTTTTAATTAATATCTTAAATATCCATTTGACCGATTCTGTTGAAATTTAGTAGTCTTGTTTGTAATAATATGGGGCTCATTTAGCCTTAATAAAAATAAAAATATGAAGTCCAGTGGCGTCTCGGGAGGCATCATACCGAATATTATTGTCAAAAACGTGTGCGCCACTGACTTTTTTTAAACATTTTATATTTTTTTCGTATTAAGCAACTAAAAATACAACTTTTTCGTTTCTTGAATTGTTTTCGTATCTTACTTCGTTTCCGAGAAAAAAAATAAAAACCAGTTTATTACATTTCCAGACCTTTTTTTTAAATATCGTTTTTTATTAATAGCTTAAATATCCATTGACCGATTCTGTTGAAATTTGGTAGTCTTGTCTGTAATAATATGGGGCTTAATTAGAATAAAAAATATGAAGTCCAGTATGGGCATCTTATCGAATATTATTGACAAAAAAGTGTGCGCCACTGACTTTTTTACCAAATCTGTTTTTTTTCGTATTAAACAACTAACATTACAACATTTTTGTTTCTTGTATTGTTTTCGTATTTGGTATCGTTTTCGAGAAAAAAATATAGACCAGTTTATTACATTTCCAAACTTTAAAAAAAATTATAATTTTTTATTAATATCTTAAATATCCATTGACCGATTCTGTTGAAATTTGGTAGTCTTGTCTGTAATAATATGGGGCTTAATTAGAATAAAAAATATGAAGTCCAGTGGCGTCTCAGGAGGCATCTTATCGAATATTATTGACAAAAAAGCAAAAAAGTGTGCGCCACTGACTTTTTACAAAATTTGTTTTTTTTTTTCGTATTAAGCAACTAACAATACAAAATTTTTGTTTCTTGAATTGTTTTTGTATTTGGTATCGTTTTCGAGAAAAAAAAATAAAGACCAGTTTATTACATTTCCAAACTTTAAAAAAAAAATTATTAATATCTTAAATATCCATTGACCGATTCTGTTGAAATTACGTGTATAATTCTTTTCTAAAAGAACTGACGCGCAAATGTCAAACCTCGATGCAGACATTATTATTTGTTTTCCAATAAGGCACTTGATATTTTTTTTTGCAAAAATTGATAAACCAATTTTGTCCAGTGACATGCAATAAAACGGTTTTTATTTATTTTTCTCGAAAATGAAGTGAGATAGGAAAAAAATACAAGAGGCAAAGAAGTTGTAAAAAAGGTAGTGGCGTACATTCTTTTGATAATAATATTCGCTAAGGTGCCCACCGGGACGCCACTGGACTATAATTTGAATCTATTTAGGTTAAATTAGCCAAATAACTTTTTTAAGACATTAATAATTTAATTTTTTATTTTTTTTATTTAATATCCTGTATCTTGAAAACTCCGCATTTCCGGACCCATGTTTATAGAAACTTTTTTTCATATTTTTTAACAAGGAATCACCCTCTAAAATATCTCCGTCTATTTGTCGAACACCCTGTAGATAATGTCTCGTAAGTGTTGTGTTTCGGGTTGCAACAGCAACTACAGAAAATACTTAAATGATGGTGGGGAATATGTAAATGTGTTTACTTTTCCTAAGGATCCAGAACTTCGGAGAAAGGATAGGTATTGGTATACATGGAGATGATTCTTTTGCGCCAACAAATAAGAGAGGTGCATGTGTCAATCGTTTTTATGCTTCCCCAATTACATGTGTAGGTTCAGTAGTAAGACCTGATGTAACTTCAAGAAAACTTCCAAAATTACACCCAAATGCGGTCTTAAATTTGTCCTAATCAATAAGACTCTCAAGCTACCACAAAAAAAATCTGATGACACAAGACACAAATTACTAGATTAACACTGTGGATGCAGGCTGACAAAATAAGTTATTTTCCAGATTTCCTTTTTCACTTTGAATCAAATTAGGAAATGTGATGATTTTGTGATATTCCAGTAGAAGTAGATGTTTATTATGCAAATACAGGATAGTTTGAAGAGTTGTCCCACCGAATTATCAATAATAAATGGTATACTACTGGCTATAGCATTTTGTAAGACATGCAGACTGGGATAAAACTAAAATTAAAACATTTGCAAAAACGACCATAGAAACGGATCAATATTATGTAAGTAATACCTAGTGTTGCCACCTATACTTCCAATTAGGTCACCAACGCGTCGATACCATCATCCAATTAAGAGATTATTAATTGTGTCTTGGGTTAAACCGGTCCATTCTTTTTGAAGGGCAATTACGAGTTCCTAGCGGTTTCTAAGAGAGATATTTGATTTATGGTCTCTCTTAAGATAACCCCAAAAGTGTTATATTGTGATTCGTGTCTGCGGATAATATCATTCTCATCTAAAGCATTTTGGATAATACTGGCTCTGTGAGGGCGGGCATTATCATCCACAAGGATAAAATGGTTTTAGTGAATACATTTTTGGCCTTATAACGTTTTACACATAAAAATGAGCATTCATGTGCTACAAACAATGGAGGCATTATGATGCCTCCTCAAAACATTTCGGGACCACATTGATATGTAGCAATTGCAAGAGATGTATTTAACCGGATTTGTCGTCCTGGCTCTCTCTAAACTCTTTTCCGATTATCATCACTAAGTAATCTGATTCTGATGGTCTTATCGGGGAATGTTACAAACCGCCAATAACGTGCACCCAGCTGGGGAATCAACGCATTTGAATGGCTCACCTAGAATATGGCACAGGTAACATAACTACTCGGTAAAATTCCTACTTTATTTCTGTTCAGCAAAATGTTCTAAAATATCAATTTTCTCTTAACACATTTATGAAAACTTACCGCCAATGCATTGCAATTTTCCAAATTATCATTTCAGAAATATTTCACTTCCATATCGTTAAAAATGCTAACAATACAACTGGGACTCTGTTAAAGCTAGGCCTAATAGTGCCCCAAAAAATATAAGAAAAATGCAGAAATAATGAATTTGGAGGGAGTGTCTGTATGTTTCCGACAAATATTCCCTTATCGAGAATACAGTATTGATAAAAAATTAGTCACCTCAACAATATTATATTCTGAAAAATATAAAATTAGAAACAAAACTCCATACTTATACCTAAATAAACATAAACAGGCTATCGGACAATAAGTAAAAATATCAATATATGAAGAATACACCACATATACATTTGTCAGCTTTGGAAACGGTTAATTAGTAAAGTCAGCATACAAGTTCGACACAAAAAAAAATAGTATAAAAAATCTTCTAAGAAACAACTTTCATGCAGTCCCGCTAAGAGGCGTAAAATGAATATATAACAAAATATCCTACACAGACTGATTTCTACAGATTGAAATATTTTACTTCAAGAAATCAGAAAGATTAAAAACTGGAATAGAGAAGACAAACCATTTCAATAATATAAAATGACTAAAAACAGCATAAATATCAACTTTCGACTATCTAC
Organism: Pissodes strobi; assembly: GCA_016904865.1. NCBI lineage: Eukaryota > Metazoa > Arthropoda > Insecta > Coleoptera > Curculionidae > Pissodes > Pissodes strobi. The sequence continues at coordinate 237,650 of MU183429.1, forward strand.
AGTAAATCGAATTAAATTATTCTTGCTTTATATATATTTTTAAAAAATTATATCACATAGTTGTGTGCAGTTATAAAATGTAATGAATTGGATATTTGACTGCTCAAATTGCAAGGCTCTAGAGAATTTGCGTCTTTCAAAATTCCGCCAAACATGATTAGTTCCGATTTACCCTCCATTAAAGTATAGAGAATCGCCTCCTCCGGTCCATTGTTGACATTTTTAGGCGGCAACCATGTTGCCACTGGATTTTTACTCAACACTTGTGATATGTCTAGTACATATATACCCAGGTAATATGTTCTTTTTTCCTTCTTGTTTGTTCCTGGACTTCTTTTTAAAAGCTTCTCTTCTAAATTTTGAAGTCGCTCAAGTCTTTTATCACGCTTCGAAAATCTCTGACGCACACTGACCTGAGAGGGCTGTATGAATGCTGCCATAGGTGCTGATGTAGGAATATGTAACTGAAAAGCAAAACATGTTTTTAAAAATGGTCAAGTAAAGCATTATACTTCGAGGTTTTCGAAATTCTGTTGTGTGTACTACTTTTATAAATGTTTTGTATTTATGCCTAGAATTTTTTGCAAAAAGTTTGATTGAGTAAGATTAATCATCCTTTTTGAAGGCAATAAACCAATAGGAAAGTCACGTATATAGTTATAAAAGTGACACACAAACAGTGAAGGGAAAAGTATGTTGCTATGTTTTTAGATTTTTTTAAATAAAACTGGTGCCTTGTAAATCTTCATAATTCCGACTGTTTCATATTTTTATCTGCTTATAAAAGTAAAAAAAAAAATTTTAAATAGGTCTAATCGGACAGTTTGGAAGCTATGGCCCTTCAAAGTCCCCTCGCGGATCTCTCAAAAAATCGCAGCGAAGTAATATAAGCCATATCAAAGAATATTATATGCTACGCAAATAGAAAACTCATGCCTTGCAAATAAAAGCGACCCCTCGATGGACGCCAACATTTGCTACCCACGCAACGTTGGCGTCCATCGAGTTCTCGTATGCTTCAGGGTTGCCAAATTTTGCGCTCGTCCTCCCGCTGCCGACTCAGGACTGAAGTATTATCAAAGAATATTATATGCTAGCTATATTGGACCTATGGTATTATTTAACTCGGAGCAGTCGGAGCGTTAAGATAAATGGATAGTTTCTGTAAAACCGTATGTGTATATTTTAAGCGTTTTAGGGCAACAATAATATTATGTCTGGAAACGTTTGCCAATATTACGATTGCAGAATAAGCCGGCGCACTTCTGGGCGTCGACTTTTCAGATTTCCGTATAAAAACGAGGAAATTTGCCAAAAATGGGTTATTAATTGCGGTAAGTACTATATGTTGTTGTTTAATGCAAAATATAACACGTTATCGGTGCTCAAAAAATAATAATGCTTTTTAATAAATATCATAGGCATTGCAAAAGAAGTGAATTTATGCAGAAATGCCTGTTTTTTCAAAAATGCAATCGTTTCAAGGTGAAACGAAGGACAACATGTACAGGGTGTCCCAACGATAGAGTAAATTAAGTTTTTGCTTAACTGATACTAATTGTATCAAAATCGTATCCGCTATAGGGTAAGGTAGCAAAATGCGCATATTTTAAAAATATTGGAAATCATACAGGGTGAGTCACAAAAGTAGGACAACAAAAAGTAAGATTTTTTTAAATGGAACACCCTGTATTTGATTTTATTTTTCAGTTCTATGTATTAATACAAACGTTTTTTGTCATATAAAACATGAGCTGAAATTTGATAGTTTTTGAAATATTCGGATTTAACGATGAAAATTAGCATTTTCATGGTGTTGAAAAATGGGCAGTTTCTCCATCACTTCAGAATTGCAAACTCTCATATTTGGCAGGAGGAAGAACTAGTACTATAGTAATGTTTAGCCTGCGCAATAGTCGTAATTTGTTCCACAGGGTGTTTATTATAAGCATCCAAATTCGCAAATCTTTAAATAAAGGAATCTCATTTTTTTTTAAATGGCACACCCCATATATTTTTATTTTATTTTATTCAGAATTAAATAACCTCTCATTTTTGCCAAATATGTCCTATACCTATCTTTAATAGTTATCGAGAAATTTCGATTTTTACAAGCTTTTATTTACTTACACTTGTGGATCTGTCTGTAATCGAATCTTGCAAGCTGAATTAGAACTACTTCTAAATGTCCGATTGATTTGAAATTTGGTACACGTTTATAGTTCCGATGACAATATAATATTATAATGTTGTTAAGTTTACACCTCCCCCCCTTTCGGGGGTAGGGGAGGGGGCACTACTTAAAGTATGTCCGATTTCGTTTAAAATTGGTATATGGGGATTTTTGGGGACAAGGAATATGAATTTTCTATCAGATTTTGAAAATTCAAAATGGCGGATTCAACATGGCCGATTTTGGGTTAAATGTTGCAAGTCAATTTTAGCTGCCTTCTACATATCCAATTGGCTTCAAATTTGGGATGCGTTTGTAGTTCAAATGAAAATATAAAACTATGGTGTTGCCATTGGTTATTCTTATGAAGATAGTGGTGTTGCTTACACTTCCCACCTCCCTTTAAGGGTTAGTGGTGAAGGCACTACTTAAAGAATGTCCGATTTGGTTTAAAATTGGTATTAGGGGGTTTTTAGGGACAAGGAATATAATTTTTTTATCAGATATTGAAAATTCAAAATGGCTGATTCAAAATGGCTTTTATTATATACTACGAATCTAAGTTTTATAAATAAAAATATAATATTTACTAAATTTGTGATTTTGCTATATCATAATAGAAAAAGTAAAAAATATTTTTTTAAAAACAAGCTTTTATTTAAATGCACTAAAAAGAAGAAAATAAATTTTGAATGAAATAAATCAAATCCATTATTTTGTTACATTAAACATTTTTATATGATATAAAAGCTTGTCGCGAGAAATTTAAACAGGAAAATCTCGCGATAAAAAATATTTTACTGGTTTACGAATAAATCAAAAACTACTGAATAGAATCATAAAGTGTGTTATATCGTTGAAATCAGAATAAAATAGGCTCTAACGAGTTATCAATATAGTGTTCCATTTAACAAAAACGAACTTGTGTTCCTATCCTTTACAAAATGATAGTTTTTTGTTTTTTTTTTCTGTATTGGCAAAAACTTAGTAAGATTGTAACAGTTCGATTTTGCCAATTTTAAAATTTCATTTATATGCCG
>MU183429.1:240872-262159 GCA_016904865.1 Pissodes strobi
GTTCCTTTTTCTGTGGCCTATGGAGCACTTGACCGCCATGTTGCTAAATTTTTTTTGTTTCCATTATTTCTAGCGGCTCCCACGTTCGTCCCATAAGACCGAGACCGTCGATTCTCCTCTAAACCCTCAAGTCCGAGTGAGGTAAATATCGCTACCATTTTTGCCTAAATTAATGAAATTGATTGCTTATCTACCTTTTATTTTTTTTTTGTGCACATAACGCCATTTGCTTTTCCCATGTGTTATCTTATCTACTCCATTTTACTTGATCCGAATTTTTATTTTAATGCAACTTTAATTTTGATCATGTGGGGAAGTTATATATTCTTTTAGGGGTGATTCATACCTATCTTTTTATATTCAAGTTACCTGAACCTTAATGTCTCTTTTATTTGCTTTATTGCACTGCAAGTCCATGGTTTTTTTGTCTGGGAAAATTTGTTTTATAAAGAAGATGTATTTATGCAAAGAGGGAGGGGGTCTATGATTTTTTATTAAAGTAAGGGGGGTCTATGATTTTTATTAAAGTAAGGGGGCTTCCTTTAATGCGTACTGGATTATTTCAGGGTCCTTCGGCTGGGTCAGAATTTCTCCTGCTGACCCAATTCCTTCTGCTGGGCCAGTAGTTTACCTGGTGAACCAACTTCTTCGGCCGGGCCAGAACCTCTTCGGCTGGGCCCGAACTTCTTGTGCTTCTAGAGCTGTGCTGGGCCAGAACTTCTGTTAGAGAACGGCGGTGGTTCCCACACTAGAGGCCATCGACAGAGTTCGACGACGGGATTTGGGTATATGTTTTATGTTTCATTGTGTCTTATGTTTAATCTTCGCTTACTTTTATTGATATAAATCACACATTGAATTGAGGTAGCTCATTGATTTTAAATAATTTAATTTACATTTATTCACTGGTTTATCGGACCAGCTAATCAAATTGCTTTGATTTGTTTTCTCATTTTAAAAGATAAGTGCTGGCTGGATAACTTCATTCTTTTCATTAATTTTTCATTTCATTAATTAGTCGGCAGAGATAACTGCTCTGAATTTTATCTTTTTATCATATGAATCAAGCTAACCAAATTTTTAATCTGATCTGGTGCTTTTATTAACTTCTCAAGTTTTTTTGATCTAATCATTGTGTCCGCTCATTGCGGCATATTATCACCATCAGTGCAGCTATTAGCGCACGCCTACCTAGTTGTAAGAAGCTTAGTCTGCGCCCAGTGATCACTTTGATAAGTAGAGTTTAGTGCATTTAGTGATAAGGCATATAGAACTGAGGTTTTCCAACTGAATTGGCCTCTGTACGTACAATCTTCATATTGTACTCAGTTTATTTTATTAATTACTTTGTCATTTAACATTCTTTTGTCTACTCAACCACCTTTTTTTTACTTGCTGTGTTTGCAAAAAAAGAATTTAGTAGCAAATATAGTGTCATTAAATTTTTAGATTGTTGTTTTCTTGATAGGTTAAGTTGCATGATTATAGTGCCCTAATTATTCTTATTTTTTTTTTCTCCTGATATTCTAACTTTTTTCTGATAGTTCGAAATTAAGAACCGGTTAATTTTATGAGCGAATCTAGCCACTCGGTACAACATCTGCCGAGCTTTTTCCGTTTAGCTGGCTAGAACGGGTGGCGCTCAAACGACCCCACGACAGGGGCCGGGCTTTGTAACGCGACTCTCCGGGGCTAGGTTCAATTTTTTTAATTAATTGGAAAAAAATTTTTGGGGTTCAATCTTTAAAAAAAAACGTGTTGCAAGATGCCCTACAATTTGTTTTTTGGTTCGTCGTTCTATCTTTTGAAATAAAAAAGTTACATTTAATCGAAATGTTATGAAGCTAAAATGATCGCACTGTACAAAAACGTAGTTGGCCATCAAAAATAATAAATTAAATTAAAACTACTAAATTAAGTATATTCGTTATAGGAAATTGCACATTGGTTGGGCTAACGCCTGAGGAAATAAGGAACAAATATATTTGTGATATTCATTTTTCTGATGATGATTACAATACTGCGAAGAAATTTCATCTGAAGGATAATGCTGTGCCAAAAGCATTATCTGTACTACCAGATAGTACAGAGAGGAGCCATGCGAACTAAATAAATCATTGCCTGTTAAAACCTATAACAGAAAACGTAGCGTCTCTCCTAATTTTAACTCTAGCGAAATTTGCCCTAAAAAATGTTATTTGGAGGACAATTCTAAAGAAATGAGTAATTCTGAATTCATTAATAAAATAGCATTTTTGCCCGGTGAGTTATTCACTCCACGTAAAATGGCTATGAAGAGACACATTAGGTATCAGGCATCAAAATTAAAACGTTTTAAAGGACAAGTAAATAAACTCAGACAAAAAATTAAAGTCAAAAAAATAAATTTTCAATTTGATACCTCTTTTGACAGTTCTTTCCACGATTGGTAAAGTATTTGTTTTAATGCAATTTCGGGGAAAACAACGCAAAACTTGGAATCGGCAGGAACTGCAATTTCCTTTTTTTATAAATCTCCTGCGGCATATTCGTTCTTAAGGCGAAAGGGTATTATACTACCTTCCGTGTCAACCGTTCGACGATGGATTTCAAATAATTATTTTAAAACGGGATTTGACGATACTACTAAAGAACAACTTAAAATGAAATGTGCTGGTATGACTAAAAATGAGAAAAAATGTGTAATCGCATTCGATGAAATAAGTCTTAAAGAACGTCTAGAATATAATAAAAAACTAGACCTAATCGAAGGTTTTGAAGATTACGGTCATTGGGGGCGCACTTCAAGAAAAGCTACGCATGTGTTGGTATTTTCAATTAGAGGTTTATACACCAAATATTTTCAAGAACAATGTCCGCGGCAATTAAGGCCTGCACGGATAGAAATTTAATTAATAAGAAGGAAGGCACTGATACGGCAGAATTTATTCTATTATTAAATAATCCTTCAGATTATCGTTTAGGATCCAAACCATTACAAACCTGTTAAGGTCAGATGATCCTGATATTCAGCTAACTTTCCCTGCCAATACTATAAAAAGAAATGTTTCCGAACCTGCAGTACTCTTACATAATACGATTCAGCCAAATAATAATTTTACTTTAACCCAGTTTACATCCCAACAACAATTAACTGGTGAAGATAATGATTCAATTGCTGTTCCATATGAGACGCATTCAATAGGCCTGTTAGAAGAGTGTGCTATTTCTTATTATGCTGGATACCTTGTTCGAAAAACGTTGAAAAAAGTGAATTGCGAGGATTGCCGTGTTTCATTTCAAACTCAAAATGAGTGTTTATTGTCGGATGAAAAACAAATATTTTTGGTAAATAAGAATTATGGTGGAAACGAAAGATTGTCACTGATAAACGCTTCATACGAGATTCAATCCGTAGTTGAGAAAGCAATGTTAATATTTACAAAATATTTTGAGGCATATAAAGAGCAAGAATTTGTAAGTATTAAAATCAGGAATAAAATAATGTTGATGTGTTAACGATGGTTGGGCAATAAAGCATCTCCATGTTATGAACATAAACTATTTTTAATTAGCCACCTTGTAAATACAAATCTATTTAAATATTGTAAATGGTCCAAAAAATAATCTCACAAATATGTCCAAAAAATTAAAAATTTAAAGAATCAGTGATGTATTACTCTTTTTTGACTAGAAAAAAATATGTATATATTTAAGAATTATCCTGGATGCTAAAGAATATATTAAAATACCAAAGAATATTATATGCTAATATAATGCGTATAATATTAGACACATATAATCGTATGCACTCAAACGTTTGTCATAAAATTTGAATTTGCCATTTAATTTTACTTTGTTTTGTCTATGTTCTTTGTTCGTTGCTCTTGTTTTTGTTACATATATAAAAAAGGTGATGTGATAAAAAGTTTTAAAGATGATAAATTTGAAGTTAATTTAAAGAAAAAATTAACAAGTTTGAAATGGCTACTTGATTTTGTATCAAAAATTAGACTTATGTTCAAATCTTGTTTTTTTTTTTGTGAATTATAGACCGTCGTAAAGAGAATTTCCTTCTTCATTTAATAAGGCAAAAGTCAAATTGACAATCGCTCAGCACACATTTTTAGAGATACGTCGAAACTATCGATTCCCCACATCCATTTTTGTCAGACTACACATTTTGTGGCAAATTTTTGTGTCAAAATTTTGAAAAACAAATTAAATACAACTGAAAAACGAAATGGAATAAATTCGGGTTTAATCGAAAATCTTCGGAACTATCCGGAATTTTGTAAATCTAAAAACAGATGAATAACTGGCATAAAAATCTGCACATTTTCCACGTTAATCATTTCTCTATTTCTTAAAATAAGAACGATACTTGTACATGGACAATTAAAAAGTTGTAACCCTGTATATACATATTTACACAAAAACATTAAATTTATATTTGTTTCTCATTTAGTTTTTAATAAATCTGTACAGCTACCCGGAATTACTCATTTCTTTATAAATACTCTTTTTAGTTTTTAGTAAATAATAAAATGGATCGCTTTAAGTTTATTTCAGTTTTAAACAGAGAATAGAAATAAATGTTATTAATAAGAAAATAAATATCAAGCTTATTTCGTTTGCATTAAAATTATGATTTATACTTTATTTTATTATATATATGTCCATACCGTCATTGGTTCAATAATATCTCCTATGTGAAAAATGATGAATTTTACAGGAAACAATAAAAAGGCCTTGAGTTAGCCTGAACCAACATTCTATATTTCTGTTTTTAAAACTCGGAACCAATTAGGTCCTGAATTATGTTTAAAGTAATACCCTATTAAAACATGACTTTGTAAAAACAATTAATTATTTTCAGATTTTCAGCACATAGGAAGTATTAATTTGTTCTCTAGTTCACACATATGCGGTATTTCAAAGATTGCTTTAAAAAAAATATATACTGCAAATTCCTTTTCCTATTGATAGTCTTAAGGCAAAAAACCTAAAAACAAGACTACTTATATGCTGTAAAAAAGGAACACGTTGTTAAAAAATTTAAAACAATAACATAACTTTTGTTTTTTTTTTGCTTTCTGAATATTCGACGGTTTATTAATCTTGTACGAGATTGTCGTAAAAATTGTCGTGCTCTTCTTCAACCGATGGTTTTAGATCTTGTAGCTGACAGTATTTGGACTCGGTTAATAGAATTTGATTTGAGTAGAGTGGATTAGGATTAATTTACTTTAATTTTGGAAGAGGCATACAAAAAAAGAATTACAAATACGAAGTCTTATTAAAATATATGGAATTTTTATAAATAACACTTTTAAGAACTCTTGTGACCTCAGCCGAATATTTTAATTTATTCTGTTGAAGATATTATTTCTATTTTATCAATTAATCATATGGGTTCTTATGATTAGGTAATAGATAAAAAGAAAAAATACCTAGTTGTTTATTATACCTTAAAAAATGTATTAAACATTAATGTCCACAAGTTGCAGTTTGCAGCTATATTCATCTATTCTATGATAGAAGTTTAATGATACATCGACAGCGCCGCGCAGTCTTAAATATTCCACCATTCTCATTATCCAGTATCTATAAAGTAATGCTGGCAACGTGGTGCATGAATTGCACGTATCGTCCGAGAGTTACCGTCGCGAAGTAAAATATTATGAGCGCATTGATGTCTCCGAGCCGTTTCACGTGCTCCCATCAGGATAGGTCTTCTTATCGTAGTAGAATATTCTTTGGCCATATATTGCCTAGGAATGCAAAATATTAATCTGACGTATTTATTATCAGATTATGAAGTTCATAATATTGTTCCGACGTGAATTTCTGGGAGACCTTATAAAGCGCCGTACCTCCCAAATTATCCAAATAATTTTTTATTTTTTTTTTCATTAAAAAAATGGAATCTGACTATGTACTATATGTATGGAACATTATTAATTATATTAAATTTATGATCTGGTAGAATGATTTCGAATATTTTTGATATTTAAGAGAAATTGAGTTATCTTTTATTTCTTAAGGTCATTGTGGTCCACGCCGGAACCAAAGATGGCTTCATCAAGGGCGCGAATTTAATATTCAAAAGTGGATTAAAGACAATATGAACAGGAAAAACTTCGAACTGGTTTAAAACGCAGCTGGTTCCGAATCTTCCCCCAAAGTCGTCCATAATCATGGACAATGCAAGTTAACATTCTGGTTTATTAGAAGAAATCCCGAGGAAATCTTGGACAAAGCAGAGACTGATCGAATGGTTGAAGAAAAAGAATATTGACTTTCCAGAAAAGACCATGAAAGATCAAATATGGAATACTGCACGCAGAAACTACAAATGGGTATAATTCCGACTTTACACACCGCCTGGACTTCCAGGTTCCAGCGGTGTGTATTTTGTATTCGGGTTCAGATTCCCATAATAAATTGGCCTATCTTTCATCTGCGAAATGTAATATAACAACTTTGCTCTCGTTAATCATATCAAATTTTGTACGAAAGTTGATATTACAAAGAAGCTAAATAAATTTGGTTGCCTAAACATTTGTTAGGCAAACACTTATCCACTTTAAGATGAAGGCAATATCATGAATGATGTTTAGAAATGTCTGGAGGGGCATTTGTGCGTTCAGCACAAGCCCACAAAAGATTGTACTATTAGGTAGTAAATAAGTAATTAAAGAGAAACAAATTACTTACCCTAAAATCGGAATGAGCTCCAGCGCCAGACGGACCGGGAACCCCAACTAACCTATCGTCGTCATCTTCCTCTTCAACTTCTCTCTTAAGATTCCTCAAGACACCTCTTCGGCCATTCACGTTTTCGTCTATGTCTGGAAAACCAAGGTTTATTATTAACAAAAGTTAGTGTATGAAGAAACAAGATGTATTTTGTGGGCAGAAAAATTCAAGCAAAAGAACGAATTTTTTATGCAAAGAACATTTCCATTCATATTCCTTATATTTTGTTTGTCAACCTAATCAACAATTCATTCTTATCGATCTCCTAAATAACAATTTGGTAGCGAAACATTAATCCATAACAAACAGGTTGTGGTAAATTTGTTGTTATTTAACAAGAAAAATACAATGTCAATATACATTTATAAAATGTATAATAAATGATAAAATTTGTCAAATGTGTTTGTTTTGGAAATCATTCTACCTCCCCATCTATCCACCCTTTTGGAGAAAATAACGACGTGTCCATTTAAAGCAATTTTTAACGATTTGTGGACAAAGTTTTTTAATTTCGTATAATATTTTATTTATTTATTTATCTATCAACGAGCAATTGCCCAATTAAAATACCTAACCTTACACAAAAAAGAAAAAATAGAAAATTGTTGAACATTACCCATATATCACAAAATAAGTCAATCAAAGCAAACAAATGACAAAAAAGCAACACTTGTAACAATTAAATATAACTGAATAAATAGCTATCACGTCAAATATTACATGACTTAAGTTGAGATCTAAAAGCCCTCTGGTTTCCAAAATAGCCCAACCTGTCAGAATACTGATTCGCAAATCTAGCTGATCTAGATAAGTAAGAATTATATCCATAGCTAGTACGATGGGGCGTAATTTGAAGCATTGCTTACCTAGAAGGGACATGAATATTAATTTTTCCCAATAGCTCAGGACTAAAATTGTGAGAGTGCAACAGATTGTAAAACAAGGTGAGATCCTTGTGCATACGTTTGATCTGAAGGGCAGTCATATTGAGTGAACTTTCAATACTAGAGTAATTGATATCCACAACCCTATGGTGTCCTCTGAAAGAAACAAACCTTAAGAATTTGTGTTGAACTCTTTCGATAGCCTGAATGTGGGCACCATAGTGAGGGGACCAGACAAATCTAAATGGGGTCTCACCGAACATTAATTTAATGCACTGGATTCTAAGAAAATCCCAGCATCTGAAGGGATCTTGAGACTGCCATAGATATATGGGGAATAAAAGATAAGTATGAATCAAGGTTAACGCCCAGATCGTGCCAGATCGATACAGATTCCAAAGGGCAACTATTTATGGTATAGATTTGATCCGGGGTATTTCTATCACGGCTGAAATCCACCAAATGGTACTTGCTGACATTAAGTTCCATCCCATTACTTACACACCAGTGGCTCACACGATCTGAATCAGCCTGTAAACTCAAGTAATCATCGTTATTCTTGATCCTCATGTATAATTTTAAATCAGCTGCAAATATTAGGAAATGTGCAAAGACAAAACAAGAGGCAATAACATTCACATATATATTACAATGAAGAGGGCCAATGTGTGAATCCTGGGGTACACCAGATGACACTTTAATCTCCTTGGATTGGAAGCCCAAGATGCGCAGTATTTGCATTCTCTCTGTAAGGTAAGATGACAACCATTCTAAAAGCTCGCCCTGAATTCCCAGACCTTGCAACTTATCAATTAAGACCTTATTGTTTACCCGGTCAAAGGCCTTTATAAAATCTGTATACATTGCATGAGCAGTATAACCTTCTTCCAAGGATCTCAAAAGAAAATTGGTAAATGTTAAAAGATTCAGTTTAGTGGAGCGGTGAGAAAGAAATCCAAATTGTTGGTCAATAAAACGATTCTGCAAACTAGCTGCCATATAATCACATACAAGGCTCTCGAAAATTTTTGGAATACAACTAAGCACACTGATGGGTCGATAATTGCTAACCTGATAGTTATCCCCAGATTTCAATATAGGAGTGATAAAGCTTCCAAAAGGCTGGGAATGTCCCACTCATTAATGAAAGATTAAAAATGTGGAAGAGGGGTCTAGAAAACAGAAAGCTACAATGTTTACCTAGGGATTGGGGAAGACCATCAGGGCCAGGTCCCTTGTTTATATTTAGTTTGGATCTTTTCACAAATAGATGAGACAGGTATGTAAAATCGTGAGAGTTTGATGTATCCAGAAGGCATTTCAGTATCATGCAAGACACAATCCTCAACACTATATGTCTGGGAAAAATATTCAGCAAATAAATTGACAATCTCTATGCCAGAAGCACTGGTAATGTTATTATAGTGCATCACAGAAGGCAAACCTCAACTGCTCTTTTCACTGTTAACAAATTTCCATAAACTTTTTACATTATCCCTAAGGGATGATTCCGTTATAGAGCAACATAATCTTGATAAATTAGTTTTTTAAGAGCTTACAGCGAGCTCGCAATTCAGAAAGCTCAGTATAGTCACCAAGCAATTGAGTTCTACGGTATTTTGTATGCGCTCTCTTTTTATCCATTATCATTTGTTTCAGTTCTGGAAAAAACCAGATGGGAAACTTCCTTGCTGAATACTTATCAATTGGTAGGTATACAAGGTCATTAAAAATATTGACCATATCATCAAGAGTCCTTCCCATAAACAATTTATCCCAATCAAACTGCGACACAAAGCTTCCAGAGTTATTAAAGCAAGATTCACATTTCAACTCAAATGACAGTGGTGGATGGTGAACATCTTCGGGCAGTAGGGCTTCCTCTGCTGCAAACATCTCGACTCCACCATCCCGCACAAAAACTAGATCCAGCAAGTTGTGGTTATCATTCTTTACTGTGTTGACTTGGTATAGATTATGATATGAGCACAAAAATAAGAGAATTTGCATGGATTCAACCTCCTTGGGTCACATTCCAGCCACAGGTACAGCCACTGAGGCCGTTCTGTCCTTCGACCACTCACAATATGGAAGGTTAGTTTCCGCCAATATACATAGATTATACTCCGGACATTCCTCAGCCATACCATCGACAATCTCAGTAAACTCCATATATTTGTGGTGGAAAGTAGGCAATTGCAAAGATAAACTTATTGTTTTCAATATCGATTTTAACACATAGATTGTTAATTTTTTTTGAGCTAACTGACAAATCTGTGATGGTTAGGGTTTTATGGACCGCAACAAGCACCCCACCGTCACGAGAAAAGGTACTTGTTTCTGAATTCCAGTACTTTTAGGTTCTTTAAAAACCCATTTAGCAGAACTATTACGCTCTTTCTGTCCTTCTAATGGGCGCAAAACCTTCACTACAGCTTAGAAGGAACTGGGAGTAAATAATCTCAAATCGAAAGAAAAATTTTATTTTGGGAATTTAAAATTAGAAATTGAATAAATTTACGTATGTCGATGCGTAGGCTAGAACGAGTTGTCGCCGAGCGTATAAATTAGGCCCTAGCTCAAATGTCAGAGGGTAGGGGTGGGTTTATTTATTTAAGGCGCCACGGACTTGTAGCGAGAAATACTCCAAAGTTGAATTATGGAACTCGTTTTAGCTTAAGCTTCGCGACAAAATAAAAAGAATATCAAAAATGTGATGTTTTCCCTTTTATCAAGAAAACCGATCATTAAAACAACAAAAATAAGTTAGAAAATTAGATCAGATATATATGCCGGCAATTTATCAGTATTAATAATGAAAAAATAACTACTCAAAAATTAATCAAAAATCAAAGTCGGTAATAAGCAAATACACGAATATTAACCGAAGAAAAACTAAAGTCAGTGATAAACAAATACTCAAAAATTAATCAAAAATAACTAAAGTCAGTGTTACACAAATACTCAAATGTTAATCAAAAGTAAATCCAGAACGTTTCAATTATTGAGCGCAAATAATAATAAATCAGATACTTACTTCAGCAGGCCTCTCCTTTGGAATATTAATCAAGAGTTAATTTAATAAAACAGGTAAATAGAGAAACAAAGAATCGGTTTATTACTGTTAAGTTCAAATAGCTCGAGTAATTGCTTAAACTATGGCTAGGGCATTGTCATTAAGCTACTTCAACTAATAGAATTTCTTAATTATTCCGAGGCAATTAAGTAACTGAGCACAATGTCTAACTCGACAACCAATCCCAAAACAGTATGTACTACGAAAGCCGGAAACACTAAAAGGTCACCGACTTTACCTTCGGGGTCCTCACGCGCCAAATTCAATTTGTTCGAAATCGAAATTTGTTTAGCAACGCAAATTTTATTTTAATTGTCTCGATCAAGATATCGTCGAAGCGAAGCCGGCCAGAATCTACGAGGGATTTTCACTAGTAAATACAAATGCGCTCGAAGCCATATGAATGGTGACAAATTCTAAGGTTATTTACGCTTCGATATACGATAGCCAAAACGGCCCATGACAGAACCATTAAATTTGGCAATTTGTGGTAAGGTAATTTTTGGGTTTTCAGTTTGGTTTCCACTCAAAATAAATGTCTCACTTAATGGTTAATTTAATTGATTCAATTGGAAAATGTTCAGAGTCTAAGGATTTTCATGATGTTTTAGGATTTTCACTGGATAACGCTCACTACACAACCTGCTCGGTTTAAGGTTAAGAACAATGTCTATTATGATGAATGTTTAATATAACAATATTTTAGCATCATTACGTTTATAAAAGTTACATCTTTATATTATACCATATATAATATAGCAAAAATACTCGAAAGTAAAGTACTTTAGAGGGTAGAAACATACAAACGCCCTTTTTTGGGGTAGGCGCATATTCGCTTGGAACTGCGATATTTTCTTGGTTATAATAACACAAAAATTACCACAACCGGTTTGTTTTGGCTCACATTAACGTGTATCAATATCATTATTTTCTAAAACCGTCCGTGTATCGCAGAAAAAACAGCAATATCACAGTGGCGGCTATTCAGCGGAAGTAGGGGAAGTGCCACTTCCTCAAGATAATGTAATTTAATTAAAGAAATGCAATTAATTCATTCATCAATAAAATAATATAGTTTAAGATTCAATGATAAAATGTTCTTAGTTTAGGAATAATTTGTTTCCCGTTACCCCTCTAATAACCAATAATTCAATTATTTTCAAATATTAAAATCAAAGCTTCATAAAACAAGAACAACAATCTCGCCACCTGCACATTGCCCGTTAACTCCACTATTGAAGAATAGAACAGAGTTGAACCCATATGAAAATGTATATTTCTTTTCGCGTACGCGCCGATAGCAGTGACAATTTCATTATCATTTGTGTAGAAGTTTACGGAAGAGGTATCGCTCGAGAGCCGTCAAGTCATCAAAAGTATAAGCGCAACGAGTTGGTTGCCATGACAACGATGACGTCGTAATGGTCGTAAATTTGTTTGGTTTGCAAGGATTGGAAGAGCTGGCGGTATCACTTCCATTCTCAGATCAACGCGAAAGCACGTTGTTTCGTTTATTGCGAGTTTATTAGGGGACACTCCACCGTGGATTCTTGGAATTATTTTTTATTTTCATTCAACGGTTCATCCATTATAGTATTATACAAGAGATATTTTCTATATATTCTAGTTTTAGTGTGTTATTCGTAGACATTTGTATTAGCAACAAAATGATTTGTTGCTAATACAATATGAATATATTTTATTTTTTGATGATTTACCTAAAAAGTACGGGTAATAATTATTAACAAATTTTGGCAGTTTGGGCGTGGACCCCAAAAAATTTTCGCTCTTCCCTCTGTCGAATATCGATGTCGGCAGCTCATCCCCACTTTTCAAAGCTGCGAGCCGCCACTGCAATATCAAAAACCGCATAAAATTATTGTGTTCTTGTATCTAACCATAGATTATTTTGGTGTAAACAAAAGCAAATAAAACTTTGATTTGTTAAAAACAACATTAAAAAAATGCAAACTTTCAGTTCACTCCCTATATAGACCTTTTGCCTTCATAACAATTGGCCCCAAAATAAAATGTAACCAAAAAATTACTGTATGCAATTAGATTGTCAATCAACTTAGATATAAAATGGGCAATTGCAATCCAATTATAATAACTGCAGCTTAGGACGGATTAAAGTATTTTATGTAAAAGAACTATTGACTATGAAATAAAAGATACATTTATACAAAAATCGGTTTTTCTCTTATTATACATGGACAGCTCTATATTTTCTCACAGTTAAGTCTTCAAAACATTTACTTTTTTATCTTGGCCATGGTTAGATATAAGTATATAGCCGGCTAGACTATATTTATTTGATTATGTTTCTTTTAATTTGTACGTTTTAGCTGTTTATAGATCTCCCTTAGGCTGTTTCGACACCTTTTTGACCAAACTTGAACATATCCTAATAAATCTGAGTAAGAAAAAGCAAGTAGCATTGGCTGGGGACTTCAATGTGCACTTCAACACACCCCAATGAGAGGCAGTTTTACTCTGTGACTTGTTGCAGATTTTTGGTTTTGAACATGAATTCAGAGAACCGACTAGACTTGACAATATTTTCTTGAATTTTTTTTACCTGATTTTTCGACTGCCCAGCAATTTGAATTTGATCTTTCTGACCACAAATCCCAGCTCTTGTCTTTTGAATTAAATTTAAAATGCATGAAGTCAGACAGTTCCGTCCCCTTACACAGGCTGGATTAATTAATTTTTACAACTGCATAGAAAAAAGCTCCTTCGATTTTATTGACAATAAATCCTTAAATGTAACCTGCAGGATGGAAAAGTTTCTGTCTGTGCTGGAGAAATCTTATATTGAGTCTTTTCCACTCAAAACCTTCAAAGTTCAACCCGATGAACCTGGAAATTGCCCCTGGTTTCATGAGAGAGCATTTAAGACTGCTTGGGTAAGTAAGCAGGCAATATAAATGCAGACATTCTCGAGTATAATTCTTTTAAAAAAGTTTATAGGAATTCTTTAAAAATAGCAAAGAGAACTTATTATGATAACATAATCACAACATCCAAAAACCCTATTAAAGCAATATGGAAAGTAATAAATAAAACAAGAAATGCAGTTTCTAATTTTTCAGGGTGAGTGTTAAATTTCACCTACTTCTTTTAAGGCATATTTTTCTAGTATAGCACGGAACCTTATAAATAATATAGAACCAAATGATTTCAATCCTCTAGAAATCCTTGCACGTTCTCAACTACCACCTGACAAATTTGATTTTTCCCCAGTATCCTTTAATGATGTGAGAGATGTCATGGATTCTTTGAAGAACAAGGCAAGCTGTGATATTTTTGGCCTTAGCATTAAATTGATTAAAACTATTAAAAACCTTTAAAAAAGGAAGGTTCTTAGTGTCCCCACAAATGCTCGAAATGCTGACCATCACGCTCTATGCATTGCTGAAGCCTCTCATGGGTAGACAAAACTGCAGTTTCAATTTCGGCTCTCGGTATGGTTCGTATGCTCATCCCCGCCTACCACAGATTGAAAAGGTGTCAAAATGGTCCAAGTTATTTGTCTATAAAATTTTATAACAAACTTTCAAATGAAGTAAAAAACTAAACAGTTTTTATTCCTGGGATTAATTTCTGCAAAGTGAATTTTAAATAAACCTTATGTAAAATTTTTAATTAACTGTATTTTATGCTAGCACTCTTTATTGTTGTGTTGTTGAGTGTGAACTTAGGATAGTGTTTTTCTTTCTTTTTAAAATTTTAAGTTTTTTACAAACATGATGTCTTCTTTTTCCCATGTACTGTTTTATGACTTGTGTTAGACAATTATTGTTATTTGCACCAATAAATGAATTTGAATTGAGTTTGAATTTTCTCTGCTCATACAAATCCTCGTCGAAAATCAAGAAAGTGAACGAGGTTGTCAATGCCTCATCATTTCAGTTTGATAAACAATGATGCTACAATTTGAACTTTTCCTAATGCCTTTCGAATTTAGATGGATGAAGATATTTGACACATGTTGCTTTTACTAACCATAAAAATTATTCAGAGGAATACACAGGTGGAATTGCCACTCCATAAGAAACAATCTCATGTATTTAACAAGAATGGTTGCATCACTTATACAATAATGATAATATCAGTCATTGTAACAAAATGGCAGTCTCTAAACCATAAAATCATTAACAAACAGAAACATCATTGGTAGCAATAAAATTAACAAGGTTTAAGTATACATTATAGTGAGCACAGGTGCTCAGCCAGCTATTCGCGTTCAACGTCAAGATTATATTTATTACAGCATCCACGGAACTATTCCGAAGATTATACATAAGCAAAATTAAGTCTACTTTCGAAAATTATAGCCAAGCTCTGAACTTGCAGTGATATCACCCAGATTTCTGCATTAATATAGAAACCTATCACTACAAATTATGACTTCTAGAGAAGGTCATTGTAAAACATTGTTGAGGTATTTAAATTCATTAAAATTAGAAAAAGTCACGGCTTGTTCAGATCGTTTTGCAGCATTAATGAGTTCTGATTATTTCTTATAATGCTGCATATTTAGAATTTCATAGTAAACGGTTGGTTTTTAAGCAATTACACACGCCCATTGACTATAACAGAAAAACAGTGGGACTCTGTATAGTGCTAGAAACTTTCAAGAGAGAAAATTCTTTAGTGTCCTCTACTACTTTGCTATGAAAATTGTATCTTTGAACAGGTATTTTTATGGTACAAGTATTTACCTGGTCTTCTGTTGGCTAAATCTATCCTCGACAGTCTTCCGTCTTCTGGCAATGGTTGGTTCCACTGACTTCTTGGATAGTAGACTATGGGTGACTCTTCAGTATGTCTTATTTTATTTAGAACAACAATTTTATCACCCATCTGAAAAGACCCCGTATTAAACAAATCGAAAGAATGGAACAACTGTGCCTATTGAGAAAAGCTCAGCCATTATAAAGTTACCTCTATATTTGAAGTAAATCTGATTACTATCGACGTGTACACTTTTCGCCTTTACATTTAAGTTCACTTTCAATTGTTTTAATCAATACCAATTTTAAATAAGTTTTCAATAAATTTATAAAATGGACACCAGAAATGTAAATAACAGCTCACCCAGCCAGTTCTTAACCCACATGTCGAAAAGATAAGAACTCAGATATGTCATGCTGTATTTCGACTAATTAATTGCGATTCAGAAGGTAATATTTTATCGGGATAAACCGAACATACAGCTGAAGGTATCCAACAAGATAGAGTAATCATATTGATAAGTATTATTTGATCCCTGCCATTGAACATCATTGAAATTTATTCCATCAAGAAAATGTGATTATATTATTCAAAAATACACAATTTTATTTATTATTATAACAGCAGCTGCAAAAGCCAATTCAAGATACAAGACTAAATCCTATGCAAAATCAGTCACTTCGTGAAATTAAGTTTCATGCCAATGGGTTTATCACTAAAAAGAAAACAAGTTGACCAGTTTGCTGTTGGTGAGCATTTTTGTGATGTATACCCTTTTAATTCCAAGGTCTCTAGATAGAAGAATAGCAATAAAATTATATTTTGATCTATAGAACTCTTCAAGATGCCAATAATTTTACCATCATTAGATCATTAAATATAACATTGTCTTGATAATCATTTTTAAATGTCTTACGTAAGTAGTTTCAAAACCAAAGTATCACTTTATACTACCATAAAGCTTTTCAAATCAATCAGCACTTCTATATTAAAAGATTAAATCGAATATTTTAAGACAAAAGCAGGTAAGAGAATATTTGGGACATATTTTATAAAACGACACTACTCACCTTACAGCCTGGATTACTCCAAATATTGGTAGGTTCATTCGGTTTTCCAAGAATTTCCACTTTAATCCACGTCCATAGGCTTCCTTCCATATTCAATACCCAACAATCACAGTACTGGCTATTAGGACCCCCTGATCCCCCCAGTATTAGTAAATTCTTATTATCTAATATCACTTGAGTTTGTCCAAATCTACCGGCTGGCTTTGGTCCAGCTAAAAACATTATCTGTGTTAAAATTCAGTAACTGAGACAACAAGAGCCTATTCTTGTAATTGTTTTTTTTTGTCCTATGGCTAATCGGCCGCTAGTAAAAAGAAACATGTTACAAACAATATGACAGGAATATACGCTTTGCGCCACTGGAGTCTGGCAAAGTCACTTTTTTAGACACATATATGAGGCAAATAAACAACATGGCGGAAGTGAAGTCGATGATAATGGTAGCTCCCAGAAAATGTGTAAATATAGCCAAAAAGTGTCACAAATATTCTTGCAAAGTATTTCAATTGAGAAGCAACATACCACACATTTTGTCCTTTGAGAGCTGCTGGTTTGACCGCGGTAAGAGAGAATAAACTCGTAAAATGTTGTGTGAAGGAGACGACCTTATGCAGAGTAAGTAAGTTTGCATCAGATAATACAAACAATTTGTGGAAGCGAAAAATTAAATAATTAGAATAGAATAGAATTTTCCTTGGCATCTGCAACTGAAGGATATGATATTGCGAAAACTGAAACATGACCGAAGGAGAATTAGGGTAGATTGGGTTTGGCTCCTTATTCTTAACATCTTAAAAACTTGTCCACCTAGTTTATAAGTTTTTGTTTTCGTTTAAGAAACTAACTGCACAGTAGAAATGATTTAAATTATCTAGAATTATATTAAATTTCCTGCATTTAATGTTAATAAATTTTTAAAAATCTTCTTGCAATAATGAAAGCAAGTTCCTCAAATTCAAGCTTACAATTTAAGTTTGTTAAAATACGAATCCTTTTTTTTAAATATCGAATACTAACCTTGAACTTCCTGCTTGTACCAAGTCCAGGTCTCTAAATTTAACTTCCAAATGTCACTGGATTTTTCGCAGTGCACTGCCGTGCTGGGCTTCTGCAAGCCTCCAAAAATTATCATCCACTCGCCCAGCACAGAAACGGAATGACCGGCGACGGGAGGAGGAGTACTAATGGTACTTATGCAAGTCCATCGATTTGCAGTGATGTTATAGACGTGCAGTTCATTAAACAGATGCCAACTTTCGTAAAGGGGGTAGGATGGTGGGTAGGTCCATCCACCAAATAAAACTAAATGTAGGAAATGAAATTTAGTTGAATTAAAGTAGCACAAGATGCATTTTTGTCATTATTGTCTAATGGTAACTAAACACGGCAACTAAATGGTTATTATCACTATACATAAGAACTTTTTAAACCTTATAAAAACATAACCAGCACGAAATATGAACAGATAAACAGTTATGTTCTATATCGTTGTGGAGGATTCATGTTAGCTATTTCTCCACTTCAGTTTTAAACCATATAATCTTTCCTGAGCCCTGACACCCTTTGAAATGTTTCTATTTAGGAATTCGTAGTTGGTCTGCATTCGCGGTGTGCTTGCGCTTTAATGGCCAAATAAATAATAATAAAACTTGTCGATGATTATTTAGAAACATTTTGGATTCAACTAGCCGTTCTTCATCAATAGCAATATTGGGTTATATATTAAAAACATATACTTGACGAATTTCTCTAATGGGGAAAAGTAATGGTGTGAACAGTTAAATTACATACATTTAGTGAAGTTCGTTTTTTATAATTAGGAAAACTCTGGTACAAAATTCCCTTGCGTGGTTGATATGGAGGTTTTATGACATTTACAAAGGAGCAAGATCGAATCGAAAAATAGTGACATAAATAAAAATCTATTATTGACTTCTTAAGCCGACTAGAGCTCCTGATCCTAGAGACACCAGTACCAAGAAAAACGTAAACGTGTGACTGACGAAACTCAGGACAAACACAATCAAAGGATCAGGAATAAAATTTTACAATGCCCCAGTGACTCCAGGATATTCTGGTCGGTATTAAGGACAGTAAGTAATAACTTTACAAAAACGTCTCTCCCACCCGTGACAACGGTCAGCTAAGGAAAAAGCAAACATGCTCGCCGAAATGTTTTCATCGCACTCTATCTTAAACGTCCCCCAAGGCATGGCTCTCCCCACCATATCAAAGGTCAACACTACTATGGCAGAAGTTAAGTTTTATCACCGTGATAAAATCTTCAAACAGCTAGATAAGCAAAAAGCATCAGGACCGGACGGAAAACTTGGCATCGTGTTAAAAAACTGCGCCAAAGAACTAAGACCCATTTTTTTTTCCAGGTTTTTTTTCTCTGTCGTGCCGAAAAGGGATTTGCCGACCTTCTTGGAAAGTCGCTCGAGCACAACCTGTTCCAAAAAGGGCAAGAAAACCACATCCTCAATCTATCGCTCAATTGCCTTGCTTCCAATAATCTCCAAAGAAATGTAACGTCTAATCAATCAGCAGGTACTCAAGTACCTCGAGACTTATTAGCGATAACCTATACGGCTTTCGTAAAGAGATTTCGACAGGAGATATATATTGGCCTATGTCACTCATGTATGGAGTAAGGCAATTGAGAACTACAGGGAATCTCGTGCGATTGCGTTGGATATATCGAAGACATTCGACAGAATTTGGCACGACGCCGACGGACTGCTCATTCGGACTGCCAGCGTCTCCATGCAGCTGGCTTGCCGGTTTCCTTAAGAAACGATCTCTGCACGTTGCAGTTGATGGACAGATCTCAGACACATTAACCATTAATGCCTCAGGGCGCAATACTTTCACCAACTCTGTTACTCATCTATATTATTAACCAATAATCCTGTTTACAGTTTTGCAGATGACAAATTTAGATCAGAAAACCTTTAGCAGCGACTAAGACTTATCACCCCAGACAAGAGCAGATTACAACAATTAATCAAGATCTTGAGAAAGTTCGAACTTGGGGCGTCATGAATTTGGTCCAGTTAGATGCAACAAAAACCCAAGCAACCACGTTTACCAAGAAAGCCATACGGCCGGCGGGTCCTGACATCATTATGGCAGGATCGACCATTCCTCATCCTCGTCAATCGGACTACTGGGTGTCTCGATCAACAGCAATATGTCCTCGCATGACCACGTTGCTAACATCACAAAATTAGCCTCGCAGAAGCTTGGTGCGCTATTTTGCAACAAAAGCTGTATACACCTTAGCAGCTGCTCTTGCTTGACAAAGCGCAAATAAGACCGTGTTTAGAATATTGCTCACACATCTGGGGTGCCGCACCTAGCCACACCCTAAAGCTGCTGGATTCCATTCAGAAGAGAGCTGTATGTTTCATAGGCGACCCGGGATCTGGATAGTCTGGAACACCGCAGACATGTCGCCGAGATATTTCAGATATTTTCACGGCAGATGTTCCTAGGATTTGGCCCGCATCATCCCACCGCCAGCAGCGCCTGCCAGACAATCGCGGCAGACGGCAAGGACGCTCCCGTTCATTGTACTGTACAATTGGAAACACCTAGAACGTCGCTTTACAAGGGCTCCTTTGTATGGCGCATTGCGTCACTGTGGAACTCGCTCTCAGGACATCTGTTTCCCACTAATCAACCTACATCTATTCAAGAATCGTGTCAATCAACATCTTCGCACACATACCGCTCGTCAAGTGCCAGAGGACCTCCCTTTAGTGTGTGTGCCACTGCCATAAAAAACAAAAAAAGAGGGTCGTTCCTGTGAAAATAAGGAAACTTGCAAAAACTCAGTAAAAGCAACGATTGGTATATTGTGCTGGATCTAGATGACGATGATTTTATCGTTCTCAACAGCTATAATAAAGAAACATGGAAAACTGCAGGTAGAAAATGAAGTTCAAGAACCACCCAGAAACCGCGAGAATATGATGAAGATAAAATAGAAGAACTTGAGACAGCGCTAGGACTTGTAATTCAGGAAAAAAAACTTACGATTAAGATTCGAAGGTAGCTGAATGGAAAATATCATATGAACTCGCTGAGCAAGAAAATACTGTGACATGAATAGAAATCTAGATTAATCTACTTTTTAAGTCTATTAGAACCCCTGATTCTTGCAAAAAAGTAAGCGAGGGTTGTTCCCGGAATAGCTGTAAAGATAAACATACCTACAAAAACCAAGTAAAATCAAACATTGTTGAATTGTGTTTGACTCTCAACTAGATGATGATATACCTCTAATGCTACTTAGAAATCGATATAATTAAGAAATAAACAATAATGGGGAATCTAAAGAAGTCCTGGGACAGCGGTAGGACCTGTAACCCAGAAAAGAAAACTTAGACTTTAAGTTTCGATGATAGTTGATAATCTTCTAAATGGAAGATTTTACTTGAGCCCGTTGAGAAAGAACGGAAAAAGGACGGAGTGATTAAAAATTGTATGGCGTCTCAGACATACTGGCTTTAAAAAAGAATGCAGACAAGTCGATGCTTGAGAGCTGTAATCTTAATACTCTATGTAATGTAATATAAATTATATTGTTAATAAGCACAAAAGTTGCGAATTAATTAATAATTATATCAGTTCTTAAATGCCAAAGATAAAATTAAGGATCTTAAATAAAGAACTGTTTTATATTAATAATAGTATCATGATTGCAAATAATACTACGTTATTTTTTTTGTAATAGCAACCATCTTATGAGGCTTCCTCTCCTCCTGA
>MU183430.1:0-14939 GCA_016904865.1 Pissodes strobi
ACCTATCTGTAATACATGTTTTGTATACTATATTGAGTATATTGTTTATATTGATTTTGTACTGGCAGTTTCATACATCTACTTTTATTGTATGTAATGTGTAGGATATTTTTATTTTTTAACTTTTTTATACTTTTATTATTATAATTTTATACTTTTAATGCTTATTTGACGACCCAATGTACAAAGTGTATCGAAAATGGTAATATATATTCTATTCTATTCTATTCTGGTAATACTTTTTCCAGGCTAAAAGATTCTGATGAGGCTCTGAAGAGAGCAGGAGTGGTATATAAAATTAAATGTATCGATTGTGATAAAAAATTATATAGGACAAACATCTACTGTATTAAAAGATACTGTGGCAAGATAAGAATAACTAGGCATAAAAGTGACTGCAGATTAAACAAAAGAACTAGTGCTTTATCTGAACATGTAATTGAAACCAGCCATGATATAGATTACGCGAATGTAGAAGTAATTAGTACTGAGAGTAACTCCACAAATAGACAGTTCCTAGAAATGGTGGAAAGCCATCTAGATAATAACAGCATTAATAAAAGGAACGACGTGGATAATCTCAGTGTGATTTACTCCTACATACTAACCAAAATTTTTTTAAAACAAAAACAATCAAGATAATTTACATTTAGAGTTAAATGAAGTATTAGCTCTAATAACTGTAGAAGCTAATTTGTCTAAGCATCAGTATAAGCTTATCAAAACGCAAGCGGGACAAAAAAAATTGCAACTTGCATTCTTCGTACGACAATGTTTTGGAGACCAAAAAAATGTTATCCCAATTAGGAATGGGTTATTATTTGTAATAATCGATTATTCTCGATTAATCGATATCGATTATTTTTGCCCGCCCCTAATCCCATAATATTGTATAGTAACCATACTGGTGCAAGACTTATGTTACTACAAAAAGAAGTAATAAATACTTTGGAATGAAACAATCTTTGTATATCATGCAAACTTTATTCCAAAGGGATTTCTATAAAGAGCGTACAGAGCGCTTTCGGTCGTAGCCATCATCAGTGTTACTTGTCAGTGGAAAAAGGACATATCCGTGGAAGCAAACAAACAACAAAAATCGACAATGGTCACAATTAAATTTCACACATCGTACGTCACATTTTTGAGAAAATGGTTGACATAATTTAGATTAAAATCATTAACTGAACAAATTAAAAGAAAAGCATGGTACCAAGACCCACGCTTTTGGATGACTTTTGAGTCGATGAAATTGGTGGTCAGAATTAATTACGGCGTAAATCCGTGACGTCTCTCATTGTTTATTGTTATATCGCTGTTAGTTTACAAGCACAAAATATGGGGTTTGCTCTATTATTTTGCTATTCGAGAGGGCGCCGAATTCTTGTTTTTTAAACGATTTTAACGCCTTTGACGGGTTAGCCTCTTGCGTCGCCTGCGGCCGGCCTTTTCCAGCGGGCGCAAAAAGTTCTTTTCACCCTGCGCACTTCCGTTTTATAAATTCACGAGTCGCCACTGGATATTCTCTATAATAAGCGTTTTATATGTCAGCAACAGACTGACTCACTCGTTGTTTTCTTTTTATTAGTATTGGTAAATTTCTGGCGTCCATCGCTGATTCATCATTCATATTTCATTCTTGTTGCGAAGTCTAAGCCAAAACGAGTTCTATATTTCAACTTAGGGATTTTCTGACTTGTGCTATCTACGAGTTGGTGACGCCTTAAATAAATAGCGCTCTCCTACTCCCCGATATTTGAGCTAGGACCTAATTTGCACGCTTCGATAACTCGCTCTAGCGTACGCATCGTAAGTTGCAAATTTCCTTAATTTTAATTTTCAAATTTTTGATTTAACTTTATTCACTCTAAGTCCCTTCTATCTGAAGTGAAGGTAACTATAGATTTTTAACCCAAAGGTGTATACTCCGCATTTTTATATCTTAAGGTAATTTGGTGCTCATTTGTCTTAAACACTTTTCTTTTTCTCTGAATGAGAGCAAACGTATGAGATCTGTTCAAATTTAACCTAAAACTTAAGCAGGAACCAACTTTGTTTTACGAGCTATTTGGCAGTAATTCTGTGTATTTATATTAAATATGAAAAAATTATGAATTTTTTTGTAATTGTCCACGTTTAGTATCTATCTTTATGATACTAGCTGAAATTTTAAAACATTTTGAGAATTTAAAAAAATATATATATTTAAGGGAACAGAAAATATACATTCAAATTTTATAAAGAAACTATTACAAACGTGGCGATAAATTCATTTTACTGAAGGAAACAAAATATAAAATTACTTGCTTGGACGCCTTCGCTAGAGCTATAGGCCTGCAGAAATATGTATCCTTTCCAATGCAAATCATTCGATCCCAGTAAAATATGAAAAATTCAAAATCTGGAATATACATATAAAGTAAGTAAGGATTTATTATTATGTTTTCTCCCTATCTGGCTAGCAGCTTTACGAACCATAAATCTGGAATTTAAAGATTCCTCCCTTTGGAAAACATTTTTTGTCCGCACTTTTTATGTTTACTTGTCCGTCTCAATTCCAAGCTTGTTAGAGTTTTAGCTTATTGGTTATCATGAGGAGTAGGTTTTGTAAAATCCTAATATTTTGATAACATTCGGTATTGGCATGAGGGCATTGGAACAATGGAAACCATACAATCGTTCTTAGATTTAATGCAAATTCGATTACCAACCGATTACCTCTGAACGACTAGATCACTAAGCGAACTTGACAAACTCATTAATTTGAAGGGGATATCTATCAGATGTTCGTTATAGATATACCGTGAACTTTGCACCCTATCTTTTCAGGGGCTGAACGAAATTTAGAGAGAGGTAAGCATGAGAAGTTGTTTGGAGGGTCTTTTACATAACTAAAACACCAAATATAGCCTTAACAATAATATCTACTTCAACAATAAAATCCAGGGATATTTTTGAGAGGCAACATTATGACAATAGTAGCTTTATCTTACCAATATTTTCTCTTTTGGCTACGTTTCCTTGGCAATTTGTATGCTTGAGCGCAAATAATTCTACTTCTTGCCCTTCCTATAAACATATCTATTAGTAGTTCATAATGATGAAATATATATTTTTTTTCCTAATACGGAAATATGGAATATGTTCAATTTCAATTTATTAAAACTCAATTTGTTTTACATTTGAATATACATAATATAACTAATATACATTTGGCATTTATTTCTAACGATTTTTATGTAGCACCTAAGTGACTTAACACTAGTAGGTATGTGCCAAATCCAGGTCTACGACAGAGCATAATCAAAGAAACAAAAAAAAAGACTTAAATAAAATACTTAGTTTCCTCTTAAGAATACTTATTTTGTATTGCATGAGTTTCAGGCTTGTGGCTTAGGACATAATTTTTAAGAATTGTTTATAATTGCTTGCAATAAAGGTTTTGGTCTAGTGTGGTTGCATCCTTAATTTTTCTGGGTAGCAAATTATAAAACTTTGGAGCCAGATAATCAATAAACTATAAATTTATTGTTTTATTATTATTTGGTATGACCAAGTGCCTATTCTGGTTATTTCTAGTCTGATATTGATGAACAACAAACTTTTTTAAATTCGCATTTTTGTGGTAGTAGGCACATACTGAGTGAATATAAATAGAGGTGACATTGCCTATATCATTACTGTACAACAAGTCGTAGGGTACAACCTGTATTCTGAATTACCAGTACTGGCTGCAAGTTAGTCCTGTATGTGCCACCCAAGATAATCCGACCATAACGAATCAAGGATTCCACCAGTGATTTGTATATGAGAGTTAATATTTTAGTGCAGAGAAATTCTCTTAGTAAATAGAACCTGTGAATTAGATTTCGGATTCTTTGGGTTAAACATGTTATGTGTTCTGTCCACTTCAAATGTTGATCAACAACAAGTCCCAGATACTTTGTTTTGGAAACACTTTTGATCTCGTTATGGTCAATCAGCACCGTATCAAAATCAGGTCCACCCGCACGGGTCAATGTGAAAGTTATATAGTTAGTCTTAGAATAATTCAACGAGAGTTTAAAAGAGTCCAGCCATCTTTTTACCAATCTAAATCCTGTTATCATTGTCTCTTTAGCTTCCTGCCATGTTTTGCCAGTGAATACCAGGACTGTGTCATCCGCGTAGGATATTATTTTACCATTTATCTCAAGATTTAATAGCGAATTTATGTACGTTACAAACAGAATAGGGCCCAATATAGTACCTTGTGGCACTACAATTTTTATGTTCAAAGACTCACTGATGACGTTGTTGAGTTTTGAAAATTGGTCTCTATCCGAATGTGACAATACCTCAAGAAGTTTTTGGTGAGGGACCGTGTCAAAGGCCTTTGCAAGGTCAATAAAAACAGCCATACTCCTTTCTTCATTATTTAGGCTCTTAGTGATCCTTGATGTAAGGGAGTACATCGCGTCTTGAGTGCTTGACTCCTCTGCAAAGCCAAATTGGTTATCTGATAAAACATTGTTTAATTTGAAAAAGTTTGTTAATCTATTCTTCAGACATTTCTCGAAAATTTTCCCAAAATTATTAATTAAACTTATAGGACGGTAATTTTGAATTTTATCCTTTGCACCAGCTTTGAAAATCGGAATGATGACAGATTCTTTAAAATACTTAGGCACTTTGCCTGTTTTAAAGGTCAGGTTAATAATATGAGTTAGTGGTTTTATGATGTGTAGGTGCGCATCTTTGATGAGCTTTGTTGTTATACTGTCTTTATCCAGAGCACTATCGTTTTTTAGTGAATGTATTTGCTTAATCAATTCATTATCGGTCACAGAAGTCAGAAACATGAACTTTTTGACGTTTTTCATAACAGAAAAAGGCCCATGAGGACTGATTATGGTTTTTGCCATTTCAATTCCTATATTATTGAAATATTGATTACAGAAATTTGTCATTCTAATATTATCATCAAAGTCCATGTTTCGGTCATCCTTGAATTTATATATTGGAGTTTGTGCTTCAGTTTTGTGATTCGTTACTTCATTAATGATCTTATAAATAGTTTTTATATTGTGTTTGTCATTTTCAATCTTAGATTTATAATAATTGTACTTTTGTTTTTTTAATAATTTATTTAGAGTATTTCGATAAGATTTGTACTCCTTTTGTAGCTCTAAAGTAGGATTTTTGGTCAGTTTCTTCTTTAGTTTGTCACGGTATTTAGTTGATAGTATTAAACCATTTGATAGCCATTCTTTTCTCCTTTTTAAATTATTTACTTTTTGTGGATGTTCAGTTGTGCAATCCTTGAGTACCTGTTTAATAGTTTTTATAAATGAGTTGGCAGCTTGATCAGAGTCTTTTGACTCTAAAACCTCTGACCAGTTTTGAGATGAAATTTTTTCTTTAAATAGGCTATTATTTATGATATTTTTATATTGTATAGTTTCATTATTTGGTATTGTTATGTTTTTGTTTATAGTGAATGTTCAGCATAATCGGATAGTGGTCTGTCACATATGTTTCTAATATAAAAGATTTCAATTCAAAATTACTAAGTCTTTTTTTCTGTCTTACAAATAAGTGATCAATACATGAGGAGGTATCAGAGGCGACCCTTGTTGATGAATATATAAAAGAGGTAAACCTATTTTGACTCATTAAGGAAAGGTATGTGAATTTACTGTTTGACTTTCATTCTTTATATTAATGTTCAAGTCTTCTGTAAAAATTTCAAAGTTTTGAGTTAAGAGTCTCTCAAAGATCACTTTTAAGTCCTCGAGAAGTACATTATCATTTACAGGTGGTGGTTTGTACATGGCCAAAGTTTACAGAATTAAAAATATAAATTGATTCACTCCGCGCCATCGTCAAATTCCACTCCGCCACTCCCCGCCTGCCCGGTAGACTGGTGCCAGTCTACAGTGGAGAGCTAGGTAAATTAAGTTTATTTTAAATTTGTTTACGGTCCGGCGTATAGGGTGAGATTTCAAAAATAGCGGTTTGTTTTTGGTGGATTTCTGAGTAAAATGTCTAGTCGAAAATCGAAATATTTGTTCAGTAGTTGATTGTAAAAGACGAATGGCAGACAATATATCGCTCTTTAGGTGCCCAAAAGGGTAGGTATGTATTAGTTTATTATAAGCTTTTATTTAACTTCACTTGTATGTTTGGGTCAAATCGTACAAGCTAAATTTGTCCTACTTCCCATCAATGTTCAATATTAATATCGATTTATAGTGAGTACAATAGAGTATGTAATAAAAAATAAATTGCAGGTGTCGAGTCTGGAAAAGTGCCTTATAATTTATAGGATCCCACAAATATGCGAATGATACACCAATGTAATGTCATAGCCGTATTAGAATGTGTAGTTTTCATTTTAATGAAAACAGTTTTGCAAATTCTTCTAGGAGCTGTATACATTCATATGCTGTTCCATCAACCGTGTTACCAACTAAAAAAGGTAACTTTTAATCAGATTTTTTGCATTTGCAAAATAATGTAAGATGGGTGCAAATATAGGTTTATCTAAAAGTCTATTACTTTAAATTTTGTGCTAATTAGTTATTGTGGTAAAAGCGTAATTTTTTTTTAGAGTTCTAATCGAAAAAAAAAGATTGCGACCTTAACGAAATATAGAAATTGCTGAAATGTAGACAATTAGTATTGTCAAAGAGGATTTTGGGCGCTTCCCAGATGCGTGCTACTGAGTGGGATTACTGGCGGCGTTCCTCCTTGAGCTGGGGGTTGTATATCAGATGGAATAACGACTCGCCTAATTCGAAACAAACTGTACGTATATTGGTCTTCAGATACAGGAAGGAATGCACTTAGAATGACGACTATGTTTGAATACAATTTACTAGAATAGCGTAGAACGCATGACCATTCGATGAGGACTGACCGGACTCGACCTATTCGGCTCCCTTGAGTTTACTTTTAGTTTAAATTGTTATGAGCGTTTTGATTCGTTTCAGTTATATTGGTATGCTTTAATTAGGTTTCACTTTTATCTATGGTTCACTTTACTTTTTACTTTACGTTTTACTTTACTTTTACACTTTACTTTTACACTGACGTAACTTTAGGGGAGGTTTGATCTTGGTTCCCAGAGAAGCGTTTGGCCTTAATTAAAAGGGAACTACTTAACCAGAAAGTCAAGATCGGGAGGTTGACCTTGGTTACCAGAAAAGCGATTGGCCTTAATTAAAAGGGAACTACTTAACCAGATAGTCAAGGTCGGGAGGTTTGACCCTGGTCACCAGAAAAGCGTTTGGCCTTAATTAAAAGGGAACTACTTAACCAGATAATCAGGATCGGGAGGGTTTGAGCTTACAGGAGGAGCGTTTTGCCTTAATTAAAAGGGAACTACTCAACCAGATAAGTTGTCGTCTACTTGATTTGCCCGTTCTTTTATACTAAATTTTGTTGATATTTGACCGATTGTTTTTAAAACATGTTTAGATAATACTCATAATATTTGATCCTTCAATGTCAAGTATCAAGTGCAAACTCTAGACTGAGTGTTCTTTAGTTAATACGCTTTCTAGTTTACAGCATTGCAAAACTTTTTCCAAAATAATTTGTAAAGTTTTGCAAAACTCTGATGTAGTTCATCCCCAAAATAAATTAAAATAAAGAATTTTGCACGGGGTATTAAATTTCATTCTTGAAGTAAAAAATAATATATTTTACATATTTTATTTAAATATGCAATCGTATTTGCCGTAATATTTTTAAAATATGCTGAATAAGGCCTTTACCTTTTCATCTTTTTTTGTGACTTCACAAAATATATTTTTCAAAATTTTAATGAAAACATATTTCATTATTTAAATTCCTCCATTTATTACTTACTAAGCGGGAAATTTTACTCTATGTTCCCAATAGCGATTTGACCAAAGTAAATCGCGTCAAACTCGGCTCTTATTGCCTCAATACCCCCTACATTTTTTTACCGTCGCGTTGCGTTCTCGGCTCGCCTTTGAAATGACGATTTCATTGAATTGGCGCTTAGTGTACCAACTTATATTTTTAATTCTGTAAACTTTGACATGGCTGTCAAACCAAAACTTATACTACAATTTTCAAATGTAATCCTATTTAGTGTTGCTTGACAATTTAGTTTTATATGTGTTACATGTGCATCTATTGTTGATTTTATGAAAATAAGCATACCATCATTCTTGTTAGTCACCATTATTATAAAATGTGTTATAACCAGGTAAGGAATATGATTCTAAAGGGGTTAACTGAAAGCATTCACTTAAAATTAGGATATCACAGTAGTACAGTTTATACAACTCAAAAAAACAAGTAGGTTGTCAACATTTTTCCAACACACACACACTCCTTATATTTAAATGGAGAATATTGATAACTTTACCTTTTATCACAATCTTTTGGTTTAGATATATATCATTTACAAGCTCTCCAGGCAATTCTGGTCCTATAGTGTCAAGTTGTTCTAGTACTTCTTGTTGAGGGGGAGTGAAGTTTAATTATTATAGTCTATTTTCTTTCTCAAAACTTTAATATGGTACATATAACTTGGACACTCGGGATCAGATGCCACATGAGAAGCACAGTAATAAGTCTTAAATTTATTATTTGCAATTTCACATTTTCTGTATTTTTAACACGCTTCGGACAAACCGATTTGTCATGATTTTCCGCACAATACTCACACACTCTTCCATTTGTACACTTACCGCTTTTATGGTACAACTCTTGACAGTTGAAGCATCGTGTGATAGTCACATCTTCATACACAGGACATCTATTCCATTCAATATGGACCTTCTTGAACTTCATGAGTTTGTGGAACGTAGTAGCTGAGCATTCTGCGTATACAGTTGATTCTTTAGTTCTCTTCTTTCTTACATATGTGATGTTTATATAATCTGTGTCGCATATCCAAAGGTTTTGCTTTCTTAAACTCTCCTCAATCTCATCTGCTGATTTGTTTCCTTACTTCGTAACCTGCTATTTTACTTTTTGGTCTCAGCAATTTAGTTGTGTTTACTTCATAGTCTTTTTTCAGGACAATTTCAGCAGCTTTTTTTAGTTCTTCGACTTCTTGTTTAGATGGGCAGTTAATAACCATATGACCTTTTTTTGTAATTTTCATATTTCTTATTCCTATATTCAAATCTGATGGATTTAGTTTCTGCATTATATGTTCTTTGATCTCTGATGTATCTTGCTCCTTCATTTGACGAATGACCAGGGAGGGTACATTTACTCTTCCTTTTATTACTGGGTTGCCCAAGGAGAAGACATATGATCTTTCCAGAGGTTCTGGTACTCCTACATTCCTTGATTTCTTTTTTTCAGTTCATCTATTTGTGCAGTCAGTAATTCAATAATTTTATTTTTATCTTCAACTAGATTATTTTTGCATTCTATGATTTCTTTAAGAAGTTTAAATGTTTCAAATTTTCTGCATCTTGAACAATGAAACTTCATAACTCTTCCACCACGCAACTCCATTACCTTAACCTCTGATTAGGATAAGCCTCCACATGATTTGCATACTGGCTCTTGACATCCTTCACATTTTAATATTTTGGTCCTCTTCACACAAAAAACATTGCATTGTTTTCTACTATTTTTTATTGCACCATAGTGATTTATACCTTGGCTAAAAGATTCCGACAAGCGCGGCAACGCCGCCATCCCACGCGTCGTCTGAAAACACAACCAAAACGTGTTGGTTTTTGATTAAAACTTCACATAAATCGCTACCTTTATTCATATCACTGTCTGTTTATTTTTTAAACACATGGAAATTGTTTTCCGAATTAAAAACTTTATAAGAACTTAAATTATTATATTTTCGAATCGCGAATCAAAACAAACAGCTCCGCAACGTGGCCACCTGTGAAGTTGTGAAGAATTTAAGAATATATATTTTTTGGAAGCATGCATCATTATTTTAAAGAAATGTACATTGTTGATGAGATGGAAATGTGCTAGGTGTTCAGCATTATTTTGAGCTGTAAGCTCTACGCCAGTTTCATGATACTTTACCCTCCTTATCTAATTCTTACTAATTATTAATATTTTCTATAAAACTATACATACCATGTCAAGTAATACATAATTTTTGTTTCAGAATAATCATGACCAACGATCCCGACACATCGAATTTCATTAGCATTCCAATAAACTTGTCTGTTATATCAACGATCGGATATTTTGAAGAACACTCAACGCTATACTCCACGATACCTGATGATTCCTTTCCAAATGAACCGCAGGAATACATCTTTGATAAATTCTACATAAGAGCTATTTTCATCAGTCTGTACTCTATTGTGTTCGCTTTGTGTTTTTTTGGTAAGTATCTTTTTTATGTTGTGCACAATATTATGAGAAATAATTTTTTTCTGTAATCGTGCGAAAATGTCAACATTCTTCAAGGATTGCTAGAAAATTGCACATAATAGGTACTGCTATTATCTTTCAAAAATATCAATATTTTATAAAGTTTTTTTCGATTGCAGAAAAAAATAGTATGAGTATCTCGGAGGAAAAGCACATTCTCGGCCTTGATGCTTCATCATCGGTCGAGAATACACACATTCTTTTCTAAGTAGTGCAAACCATGCCTCTCGAGAAGGAGCCGGCTCCTTGTCGCATAGTAGGGAAGTCAGTCACTGTTTGTGCGTGTCGGTATAACGTGGCCGATCGACTATAGTATGTGTGCTTATCTTTTAAAGCATGCCTGGCCATAATAGCTATTTATGATATAAGTGTGAAAAGTACTCGTTTAAGGCATGAGTATGAAAATTTGCGGAACGAGCCAAGCGAGTTTCGCAATTCAGCGAGTGCCTTAAACACGTATGTCTTACAAGATTTTTTCTACGAGCATAATGAACATTGGCTTTTTTAAAATTACATCTGTATATTTACCTGAATTTGTCGTTTTGATTATCATAACAATTAGATCATCATGGTGATCCTATGTTATTTAACTTGACGATACTCCGACAATATCATTTTCATTCCTTCGCATATTTCACTTTTCGTATGGCCCTCCGCTCGCTTCGCTCGCTACGTAGGCTCAAGAAAAGGAAACTAACCAGGTGCTTACTCAAACTAACCCAAGACATACCCAAAAACAAGAAAAAAAAACAGTTAAGAAATATAACTTTAAAAAAAAAATTAAAACACCGACGGGGTTTCAACTCGAGTCGCCGAAGTGAAGGCTAACCATGCAAACCCCTAGACCACCAGGGCATATACAAACGACTGGTTGCATCACGAAGACATGGCGCGCACGCAGGAATGAAAATGACATTGTCTTATTATCCGCAAATTGTTATTTATTTCAAATTGTTTTTTTTATGTCAGTAAAGTTGACAAACCGTATGTAATTCGAAAAATTCTGCCTCAAAAAGTTATTTCCAAGAACCTAATGGAGAGAATGGACTCCTCAGACATAGAAAATAGTGATTTAGCTTCATCAGACGTAGAAGAATCTGCGAGAATAGCCATGAATTCGCTTCTACCGGCCCGGTCAAGGATCCAATATGAAAATGCATATAAACGTTTCGAAAAGTGGTGTAGTGGAAATAAAATAAAGAATCTCACCGAGACTGTCTTACTAGCGTATTTCCAGCAGAAGTCCACACAACAAAAGTCTTCATCCCTTTGGAGGCAATATTCCATGTTAAGGACAATGCTATCGAAAGAGAAAAACATTGATATAAGCAGGTACAATAATTTAATATATTTTTTGAAAAGAAAATCGGCACGTTATAAGGCGAAGAAATCTAAAGTTTTTTCCAAAGAAAATGTTAAAAATTTTTTAACAAGGGCCAACGATGACGATTTTTTGCTCATGAAAGTCACACTAATCATTGGAATCGCAGGAGGGTGTAGGAGAGACGAGCTGTGTCGGATGACTATTGAAGACTTTACAGACAAAGGTGACATTTACTTAATTAAAATACCTGATACTAAAACGAAAACCTGTCGAGAATTTGTTATTAGTGGTGGGTCAATTGAAGAAATTAATTTAGTGGAGATTGTTCGAAAGTATGAGCGTCTGTGTCCTGTAGGCACTACCAAAAATCGATTATTTTTCCAATATAGAAAAGGCGTGCCCATAAAACTACCCATAGGCATAAATACTTTTGGAGCTATGCCGAAAAACATAGCTACTTTCCTTGGATTGCCTGACCCGTCTAACTATACAGGACATTGCTTTCGGCGATCATCTGCTTCGCTCTTAGCAGACTCAGGAGCAGGTATTTTGACTCTCAAACGTCATGGGGGTTGGAAGTCGGCCACTATAGCCGAGGGATATGTGGAAAACTCCGTGGAGAATAAACGAAAAACAGCCTAGAAGATACTAGGAGAAAAAGAGGTTACCTGTACACAGCCTAATGAAGATGTTTTGACTATGAATACTTCTATCGGAAGTTCAGTGTCGTACCAACAATTTCCGTCGGAGATTAATTTAACTAACTGTACAAATTGCGTGATAAACTTTTTTAAGCCATGATATCTTATATATCATAATATGTTATATTATTGTGTTTGTAAAGTTCTAATAAAATTATTTATATTCAGTTTTTGTCATTTTTTAATTACTCAAAAAAGAGTTTTCGAAATATGTAAATCTTTTCAGAATTACTTTTCACACTAATGCGAAAAGTAAATTATTTTTCACACTAGTGCGAAAAGTAAATCACTTTTCACACTAGTGCGTTAAAGTGACATTTTTCACTCCGAAATGGGTATGAAAAATGTCACTTTTCACACGCTCGTAGAAAAATGTGTTTATCAGAATTGTTCTATCAGCGGCGAACAAAAGGCACTTTTTGGTTTGCCAAAAGATCGTGCAAGGTGAGTTAATTCATAACGATTTCAACATTTATTACTTTCTTAAAGTCATATTATATTGATTTATTCTTCATAACTTTTGAAAGGCTTGGCAATTTCTATTATATCACGCTTTATTGGGTAGTTTCATTAAAATCGAGAGTAATTAATTGCTCGATGTCTAGGTCTGAGATCTGGGCTAAAGACGCTGGAATAGAAGATCTTCTTCAAAAAAAGTGGATATCATTAGGAATGAAACGGCTTTATAATGACTCTGCAATGCAATGCAATACATTTATTTTCCAAAATTACAAATTTTGTGAGACCGGGAACCGCCGTCATTGATTATAGTTTGCCTAGCGGACTCTCTACTGTCTATAACATCGTATCGACTTAAGTAAATCACGCGCTTACAAACACCTACGCAGTAGGGGGCTGGCGTCGGCCCTATCGACGGCGGTTAGTGGCAATGTCTATCAGGATATCAGAATACTTGGGCATAGCCCCTCATTCGTGCTCATTTTAATTATTACCCATATGGGTG
Organism: Pissodes strobi; assembly: GCA_016904865.1. Classification (NCBI taxonomy): domain Eukaryota; kingdom Metazoa; phylum Arthropoda; class Insecta; order Coleoptera; family Curculionidae; genus Pissodes; species Pissodes strobi. The sequence continues at coordinate 13,376 of MU183430.1, forward strand.
CCGTAAAACGGTATGGCTTTTCCTCAAGATGTGATTACGATATGAATTATGCAGGGAAAATATTCCTAAAAACCCTGCTGCTCGTTAGACAGAAACAAAACATATATATGTACATGGTTTAGCTATGTACAAAGTAAGGTGGTATATTTATATACATATGTACAAGATTGGAGACAGTTTATACTGTTTCCAGTTCCAGGAGAGGGATTTTAATGGAACGAACCAAGCTCAGCGGCGGTCACCGTGTTTCATCGTTTGAATCATATTACAGCGATTCGATTCAGTTATTCTTTTATATGGGAGATTAGTCCCCTGACCTGCCCCTCCCCCTTGTCCGAACAATGGTAGACGGGGCCTATCAGCAGACTAGTCTTGTCGCTTCGGTCCACTTTTGCTATTTAGCGGATTTTTGCGCTCCTGAAAGTTCAGGAAGTATTGTCATTAGAGATATTGCCAAAAGGGCCTTGTCAAATGATTTGTTTACATTATATTTACATTATATTTACATTATATTTACATTATATTTACATTATATTTACATTATATTTACATTATATTTACATTATATTTACATTATATTTACATTATATTTACATTATATTTACATATATACAAGAGATGAAGGATAAGACACTAGGGTGGCTCTAGCTCTTTGTAAAAGAGCGTGGTTTTGTGGTAAATTGGCCCAAACTTTGGCTTATTTTGCGGGTTATACCTAGTGTCTGCAATTCGGGCTGTCAGTGGCGATCCTCTAATGCCAAACTCAAAGAACTTACTTGCTACCTTGTCAAGGTACTGATCAACGTACTCGACTTTGGTCATCGCATGCAGATCTTCAGTTTTGACATGATCGAAGACCGTCAAAGACAGCGCGGATCTTAGGTATTTGTTTTGTATGGTTTGAATCTGTTTTATAGGGCACTTTGCCGCGGAGCACCAAACTGGGGCTCCATACAAAAGTGCCGGTCTTACTATTGATCTGTAAACTGTGAGTTTGTTTGCTGGACTAAGATAAGATCTCGTAGCGACCAGCAAATCTAAACTCTTACGTATTACCACGTTCTTTGATCTAATCGCTGTAATATGTTTTGAGAAATTCAGCTTCCTGTCGAAGACTATGCCAAGGTACTTTACGCATTCACTCGGCGTGATTTCAGTGTTGTTTATCACGATTGGCGTAATTTCGGTGTCTTTTCTTCTTCGAGTGAAGATTCCAAGCTCAGTCTTCGACGCGTTTAGGCTGATTTTCCAGTTAGCGAAATATGGCAAGATACGCTCGATATGCCTTTCTAAGTTGTCTCTTGCAACTTGGGCTATCGACGACTGTGAAAAGATCACGTTATCGTCGGCGTAGAAAGCGCAAGAACTATGGGGATGAGACGGATAGTCAGCTATAAAATGACTAAAGAGCTGAGGTGAGAGTACTGGTCCTTGTGGCACACCCGCTTTGATGTGCCTTTCAGTAGACACGGAACTCTGGATCCGTACAGAGAAGGTGCGCTCTTTCAAGTATGACACGATGAGGGCTCCTATATGGAGAGGGAGGCTGTGAGTTACAAATAAT
>MU183430.1:19561-49101 GCA_016904865.1 Pissodes strobi
GTATGATAGAAAAGTATCCACCAGCTGCCAACTGCAATGTCCTCAGACCCTCAAAATTACATTTCGAAGAGAGTACTAAATCCTGCCAAGACAACTACTGTATCAATTGCAGAAACAACTATAGTCCATGGGATTACTGCCTTAGCCTCCCTTTCAATAATTTAATTAGCCAACCGTCTGAACTAGAATACGTTCAAAATTAGCAGAAATTAAAGGTAAACAGTTCAATAATAGAGTGGGTACAGGATTATAAAATCCCTTTCAATAGGACACCACTCCGGTTAGCAAAGTACGGCAAAAATTTTAATTTCAAAATACGCATTCTTGGGGAAAACTGATCTCTTAAAGATGCATATTTCCTTATCCCTATGCACAGTAGTCAAAAAAGTTGTTAAGATTCGTTTTTTGCAACGTACTATACCAATTTAATTGTGTTTCATTTGGTTTATGTACAGCTACATATCTTTTCACAAAATTGAAACCAGTTGTAAGATATGTAAAATTAAAGGGTATAAAAACTGTACTCTACTTAGACAATTGGCTAGTTATTGGTAATTCAAAAGAGAATTGCTTAAAAGTATAAATAAAATTACATAAACATTACAAGATTTAGGTTTTATATAAATTCCGAAAAAAGCGTAGTTATTCCCCCGCAACCATGCTCACTTTTGGGGTTTATACAAGAGAAAAGGGAGCTACTGGCAGAACAGTCTATTATCTTTACCCTGAAAAATACTAACTCACATCTCCTTGCGGAGAGAAACAACCATTGTGGAAGAAAATTTCTCTGGCTGTAGGGAAATTAGGAAGTTCCTGAGATATTAAACTGATTATTTTTTATTGCAAACTATACAACAGTGAAAAAAAAATATATCGATACGTATTTTTTAATTTCCACTAAAGATGTATATTACAAGAGCTATACCAGTTTTTAGTTTTGTATATATAGATATACTATGCATGGTGTGACGTAACAATTCATGTGTATTATGACGTCATAAGCACATCTCAAGGCGTTGTATCTGCCTCATTTTCCGGCTTAGGGAAAAAAGAAAAAACATGTGTTCACTTATTTTTCATGGGCTATCGAAATCAGCAATAATAAAATAAAAAAAAATAAATAAATTAAAAAAAAAAAAAAAAAAAATTGATGAAACTTCCTCATTGTCAGGAGAGCTTTTCTATAACAAGGCGTACCTAATGAAGCGATAAAAGTGATTATTTCTTCAATGACAGATAGCGCCCTCAAACAATACGGAAATACTTACAATAAATAGGGGAATTTCTGTTTTTCTAAGCGCCAACAAATATATAATAAAACCGTAAACTTATTCTTGAGCTCCTAAACATTCAATTGTCTTCGGAGTCATTCTACTCAAACAAAAGACGAAGCGGTTATAAAACGGTTTCTCAATGGAACATTTAACATAAGACCCCCAAAATCAAAATACTCAATTACATACTTGGGATTCCTACCCAGTTCTACAGCCCTTAAAGAGCATGTACCCTCACGAATTCTTAAATCTACAAATCTAACTTTAAAGCTAGTAACACTCTTAATACTAATAACGGCACACAAATCACGGACAACCCGGAAGTAAAAATAGACAATATTTTTAAATATGAATACATAATTGAAATCAGATTCCCGGATAAAATAACAGCAAGTGGCTTAAACAGGCTTCAACCCAGTTTGATATTACCTTATTTTATTAATCAACCTGAACTATGTATAGCCACACTATTAGAGACTTACATAGAACGCACAAAAAGAAAAAGGGTGCTACCAGTCAATAAAAGGTGAATAGTTCGTTGTATTAGCAGATACAATCGATCGTACCCTCCACTGTCTGCAATTGCAGTTGCCGCTAGTGAACATACCTATTTTTTTGTTCAAAAACAGGAATTACGGCATTCACAGATACTGTAAGTATGCTAATAGATCGTTGCATTTGCAGATGCAATCGATACCACAAGTAGCAAAACCAAACAAAATGTAATACTCACTCACAAAAAGCCCTATCACCCAGACAGCAGTCAAACCATTAGCAGATGGGTCAAGTTAATACTAAAAGCCAGCAGTATAAACACGGAAATCTTTGGGGCACACAGCACGCGACACGGGGCAACTTCAGCAGCTCAAAGAATGGGAGTTACATTACAAACCATTCAGAAGACAGCTGGCTCGACAGAAAAATCAAAAGTATTCTCGAAATTCTATAAAAAACTTGGCGTGGGTAATCCCACTGGATTGGCATCTTGTTTATTGAACCATAAATTCTAAGGAATCATAAATATTAAGCTACAATTATAACTTACTTACCAACTTGTTATCATATTACATAAGAATATTGGTAGAGTATTAAAAATAAGTTAAAGGTTAATATCAGTTAAGCGTTAAACATGATATATGTACCTTCATGATGTGTGTTATTAAATCTAATGGTTATAAATTTGAATTTTAGTTTATACAAAGGGCCTTACAAATCTAGGATTACAGAAAACTCGCAATTTTCAGTTAATGTAGATTACATCGCAAATACTTTAAACATCTACAAAGTGTAATGAGGGATGGCGGAGATGCGAAGGATAATTACAAGATCAATCGACTTACCTGTAAGGAAGATCGATCGGAATTATCCAAGCATCTCCGCCCTCCCTCATTACAAACCCACCCAGTCTTTACCTTCTCCCTATCACCCCAAATGCAATGTAATCAAAAATCTCACGAACCAAAATTGTAATGACGCATCAGCTCGAGCGGCTAGCCAGGGTCGGCTGAATCACCATGTTTTTAGATAACTTCTTTAAAAATTGTACCGATTGGGAAAAAGTTGTATACTACAAAGTGTAATGAGGGAGGGCGGAGATGCTCGGATAATTCCAATCGATCTTCCTTACAGGTAAGTCGATTGATCTTGTAATTATATTTTCAAATCCTTAAGTATTGAAGCCAAAACTATGTCAGAGGTAGATAGATAAAGTACCATATGTTTAGACGACACATTATTAAAATCAAATTTGTATATTCTAATTCAGCCCGAGATGTAATTATTTGATTTGAGGACATCCCTCAGTCATTTGAGGTAATAAAACAAAAGAATGGGTTATTGCAGAAAATCTGGCCATCCTAGGGGTCTGTAAATAAATTGGAAAAACACTATAGGGAACCTTTTTGTTAATACGTAATTTAAGGCCTGTAATATTCGTTGCATTTTAAATATACTTTAAAAAATTATCCGATGTCGGATTACAATACATGTTCAGGGGCTTGTTACGTATATGAGATCTAATTATATGCAATTATCTAGTCTTCTACAAGTTACTTCAGATAATCTAGAATTTAATTTAAATGATTTTGAATTAACTTTTCATTTTGACTATCCTTATTTGGAAAAAGCGATAAAAATAATTTTATTGACAAATTATTTTCCATAAGTGACAGAAGAGCATCCCAGAAATTCATTGAAACATTTTATACTGAGGACAAATAGTAGCTATATAGATGTGCACCTAAGCTCACTGACGCCCAATATTAAATATTTATAAAATCTATTGGTGAACCTAATCTGGTTTGTAAGACAACTCGAATTTATAAATGCATTGGTGCGGGCAGTATAAGTCCGCCAATCAAAATTCTCATTTCGAAAATAGATATTTTTCTAACAATTGTGCAATGTGATACTTTTCCGCACGCAAAAAAAAAACAAGTAGACCAACGGTACAAAGCGGAGTTCGGATATGTTTTAAGTGCGGGAAAGACACTTTGCACACGTGTAAGAAATAGTGTTTTTTCTACGAGCATCCGATAACAACAAAAGAAATACAATGACTATTTTTTGAAGAATATTTAATGAAACCTGAAAGAACCATTTAACAAATTTATGAAAAGACCATCGACGTTTTACAGTGATTGTGGCTTCGTGCTTCCATGAAAATGGAAGAAAAAATATAATATTAATTACGTAGGTGTCAAAATCAACAGGTGCAACCATTTTTGCTTAAGATGTAATTTCCAGAAGTGTTGTGTGAAAAATTAAGTTCAAAGTTTCCAAATCAATATTCATCTTTCAAACTAAGTGTACATCAATCTAATTTTACAAAAAATATGGATGCTGACATTTGGCCACTAGGCACTTGTGTAAATAATTTTTTTTATTTACGTCAGATGGATGCTCAAAGAGGGAAGTAATATTTAGCCCGGATTTTTTATCGATTAACATTCAGGGTCTTACCAATGATAAGCTGTATAGTGTGTAGTATAGATATAGAGAACTTAACCGAATATGACATAGACATTGTGTCTGAAATAGACGTGGGTCGTTAGGGACTCTATTGAGTCGTTTCATATTCTTAATTTTAGGCTTGGTAGTTTTTATTGTCGTGATGCTGCTAGAAGAGGTGGGGTATGGACCTATGTTAGACATGGTATTAATTTTAAGGTAATGGACTTGACTCAGTTTTGTTGCGAGTTTTCGTTTGAGGTATGTGCTGTGCAATTTAATGTACATGGAAAAAAGTTATTCTCCTCAATTGCTATAGGTCTCCAGATGGAGACATGAATATATTTTTGAATGCTCTTGAGAATGTACTGTATTTTGTATACAGACCGCAAATTTCTATTTATCTCTATGGTGATTTGAATATAGACTCTCAAAGAAACGGCAATGATCGCAATTTTACAAAGCTTATGTATATTCTGTATAATTTTAACTTAAGTCCAATTGTTAAAATGGTCTACTAGAATTCAGGAGCTTTTTACATTTAAAACAATAGATAATATTTTTACAAATGCTACCGGTAAATCGAATTTTAATGTAGTAATAGATAATACCTTTTCTAATCACCGTTCAATTCTGTCTGCATGTAAAATTTTTTCGGGAATTCATGCATACATATCAGTCTAGAAATTTTTCTGATACAGCCATGGAAAACTTTCAGTCCGAATTGAGTAAAGTAGACTGGAGTGATTTATCTACTTTGAACGAAGTGGATAAATCTTCTAACGTTTTTTTATCATTTTATGAATATTTTTAATCACAATTTTCCCGTCAAAGTTCGTCTGGGGGAAAGACCTAATGATAAGCAATGGGTTGATGATTCTGTGAAAAAATCTAGTGCAAATCTGAAGGATTTATTTTTTCTATGTAAGCACTATCCAGAAATGAAATCCACATATAACGCCGCTAAGACACAACATCACAAGCTGGTGAAAATTACGAAGAGGAAGTATCTTCAGAACAAAATTTTCTCTTCGGAGAATCCTGGGAGAATGACTTGGGGGATTGTTTCTCTCTTGACTGGTAAGGTCTCCAATAAAATTAAAAATATAGTTCTTAACGTAAATAATAAACAAGTTAAAGACTATGACACAATTTGTGAAACTTTCAATGATTTTTTTATTAATGAGCCACTGAATATTGTTCAGTCAATTGAGAGGAACAATCTATCAACTCACGATTTTTCTAATTTTGTTAAAAAGAACTATAATGGTTTCTTTCTGAAGCCCGTTACAGAGGACGAGGTTGAACATTTAATTAGGTCTAGAATAAAAAATAAATGGTCATCTGGTTTTGATGGAATTCCGCTTGTCTTTTTAAAAAAGTCATGTGTTATTTGAGTAAGCCATTAGCATTCTTAATATATATTAGTTTTTCGGCCGGTCAATTCCCTAGTCGGCTGAAGGTGGGAAAAGTTGTTCCTATCTTTAAGAAAGGTGATCCTGAATTGATGAAGAACTATAGACTGGTGGTGGTGTCGTCTTCATTTTCAAAAATTTTTGAATAATATGCTTTCCTAGTTCAATTCCTCAAGTTTTTATTAAAATTTAATTTAATTAATGATAATCAGCATGGTTTCTTACCTGGAAAATCTACAAATACTGCCATTCAGGAATTCTATGATAAAATTCTGGACAGGGTTGATGATGGAGAACGTCCTGTAGCTGTTTTTCTTGACCTTTCTAGAGCGTTTGATTGTGTCAATATTAATTTATTATTGTCCAAATTGGAAGACTATGGGATCCGAGGTAAACCGCTGTAATGTCTGAATTCGTTCTTGAGTGATAGAGTTCAGTATGTTTCTCTTGACTATTTATCTAGTAATAGTAGACAAAATGCAAGTTCATCATATAAGACTGTTCATTCGGGTGTGCCTCAAGGCTCAGTTCTAGGACCCCTTTTATTTATAATATATAATTTTCATTTAACAATGTATGCTTTTTTCTCTTTCTTACGGAAAAGAGATTTACCCATCCTCTTGGAAAGTCGCTCGAGTGCAACCTGTTCCAAAAAAGGCAAGAAAACCACGCCCTCAAACTATCGCCCAATTGCCTTGCTTCCAATAATCTCCAAAGTCATGGAACGTGTAGTCAACCAGCAACTACTCAAGTACCTCGAAAACAACAGAATAATCAGCGATAATCAATACGGCTTTCGCAAAGAGAGATCGACAGGAGATATATTGGCCTATGTCACTCATATCTGGAGTAGGGCAATTGAAAACTACGGAGAGTCTCGACCGATTGCGTTGGATATTTCAAAGACATTCGACAGAGTTTGGCATGACGGACAAACTGCCGTCCTTCGGACTGCCAGCTTCTCTCTGCAGCTGGCTGGCCAGTTTCCTTAAGAACCGATCCCTACACGTTGCAGTCGATGGACATATCTCGGACACATTCACCATCAACGCGGGCGTGCCTCAGGGCGCAATACTTTCACCAACTCTGTTCCTCATCTATATTAATGACCTGCTGATCGAAACGAATAATCCTGTTTACAGTTTTGCAGATGACAGTACCCTTGTTTCCCACTTTAGATCAGAAAAACCCTTACCAGCGACTGAGACTCACCACCGCAGACAGAAGCAGATTACAGCTATTAATCAAGACCTGGAGAAAGTTCAAACTTGGGGCGACCGAAATTTGGTCCAGTTCAATGCAGCAAAGACCCAAGCAGCAACGTTTACCAAGAGGGCCAATACAGCGGGCCCTGACATGATTATGGCAGGATCGACCATTCCTTCATCCTCGTCAATCGGATTGCTGTGTGTCTCGGTCAACAGCAATATGTCATGGCATGACCATGTCGCTAACATCACAAAATCAGCCTCCCAGAAGCTTGGTGCGCTATTTCGCAACAAAAAACTCTATACACCGCAGCAGTTGCTCTTGCTGTACAAAGCGCAAATAAGACTGCTTAGAATATTGCTCACATATTTGGGGTGCCGCACCAAAGCACACCCTAAAGCTGCTGGATTCCATTCAGAAGAGAGCTGTGCGTCTCGTCGGCGACCCGGAGTTGACCCGGAATCTGGATAGTCTGGAACACCGCAGACATGTAGCCGAGACGTCTCTGTTTTACAGATACTTTCACGGCAGATGTTCCCAGGATTTGGCCCGCATCATCCCGCCCCTGGCAACTCCTGCCAGACAGTCACTACAGACGGCAGGAGCGCACCAGTTCGTCGTACAACTAGAATCACCTAGAACATCGCTTTACAAGAACTCCTTTGTCTGGCGCACTGCATCACTGTGGAACTCACTTCCAGGACATCTGTTTCCCACTAATTACAACCTACAACTATTCAAGAACCGTGTCAATCAACATCTTCGCACACACACCGCTCGTCGAGCGCCATAGGATCTCCCTTTAGTGTGTGTGCCACTGCCATAAAAAAAAAAATGCAGACGACACTACTGTCTTGGTTTCTGGTAAATCTCAGGAGCAACCTATGGAAAAGTGTAACGATACCTTTGGGAATTGGAGCTTGGTCTGCCACTGTTTCATAACATGTTGTGGAGTGTTCTTTATTCGTGGACAGATCTTGTATAGTTCTAGTACTCTTATCAGCCAGTCATGTGGTACTGAATCAAAGGCCTTCGCATAATCTATGTATCTTACGTTCAAGTTACGTCGTTGTTTTTGAACTTGTTTAAGGATGACGGCATCTATGGTGAGTTGTTCTTTGCATCCTAGTGAGTTTTTTATGCAACCTTTCTGCTCGTCTTCTAGAATATTGTTGTTGATACAGTGCGTGTAAATTTTCTCAGCGATAGCTGATGTGAATAGCTTATATACAACAAACAGACAGGTGATGGGTCTGTAGTTCTGCGGCTGTTTTCTGTCTCCTTTTTTGAAAAGTAGGCAGGTGTTTCCTACTGAGAGAAAATCTGGGAACTTTGTTGGATCAACCAGTGCCTCCGTGTAGCACCGAGCCAAGCTAGCATGGGTCGATGTAAACTGCTTAAGCCAGAAATTTTGAATCCGGTATGGGCCCGGGGTTTTCCAACTCTGGCTTCGCTTTACACAATCCGTTATATCTTCTTGTGTAATTTCCAGGGCCTGCATTTGCTGGGTGTTTTTCATCATCTTCATCATGTTATCTAGCCATACTGTAGATCGGCTATAGCCTCCAAAATCCTTCCAAGTGTCTCTCCAGTACTTTGTAAATTCGATTGTATCGGTCTCAATCATTGTGTTTTCCTTATGTTCTGCAGGTGATCTGAGGAACTTCTTTTGATTACGTTTGAAGTTACCATTCTGTTCTTTCCTCTTAGTTATGTCATTGTATCTGGATAGTCTCGCTCCTTTCGCTTTAGCTTTTTGCCTAAAGCGATCTTTAAGGTCTAGTAGCTTTTCTTTGAAGTCATCTTGAGACTCCTTTATGTTCTCTTTACTAGCGATTTCGAGAGCTTTTCGTCTCGCTTTCTTTGCTTTGGTGTTCGTGACGTATTCCTGGATGACGTCTGCTTTGGCTCTGAATGCATCAACATCTTGGGTGAGCCTTTTTTTTCAGGCAGGCTCAGGATTTGGCCGATGCTGTCTATCGTTTTTTTGGGTGTATCCTCTTTGGCCATTGAGTTCGGTGGCCGTAAGCGCAGCACAATATATAGCCAAATGAACCTCGTTCAGGTTGCGATTGATTTCTAGGTGTTTTTGAAGAACTCTATTTATTTGGTTTAGTATTTCTGTGGTTTTATTAGTGTGCTTAAGGACAGGTAACATTTGTCTATTCAGGGGGTCCGTTTCATTATAGAGTGCTAGGAGGCTGTGGAATTTGTCGGATATGCTTTCTGTCGGCCTTGTTTCCTCGGGCTCCATATCAGCGTCTCTATCTGGCATTATCTCTAAATCGTTCGTAGTTCTATTCTCTGTTTGCCTGTCCTCTTCCTGAAAATATTCGTTCTGTTGAAGTTCATGGCCAACTTCACGCTTGATAGTTTGCAAGTCAAGGTCTGTGAGATACTTCTTCTTTAGGATGACATTCCTCCTATCCACCACATTCTGTTCGGATAGCTGGATGCTTGTTCGTAAATTCATTGTGGAAGAACTCCTCCATCCTGGGAGTGGATTATCCTGGCAATTATTGACGTAATAGAATACGCGCATGATGTCTAAATTTAATTCACGCGTCCACTTCAGTTCTGGATGCTTGCTCTCTCCTGGTGGCAGCTCTTCTTGCGATGGGCAAGCCAGTCAGGTGAGAGGCATTATGCTGTTCTGCCTGCAGTTCGTTTTCCACATCTTCGTTATTGTTTGGGACAGTGGCTTGTAGTGTGACAGGTGCCCGTCTCCTCAGCTCCCTGCCATCGGCGGATCGTATGCTGTCACGTCCAGCGCCGGCTCCAGACGTGCCCTGACGCTCCTCAGGCAGCGGCTCTTTTCCGAGGCTTAAATTATTCTCCATGATTCATGGGTAGGTGTACTTTTTGTTTAAGCCGGTTGTACAACCGCCTGCATCTTTCAGCAAGATGCAAAGGAAGGAAGAGGTGGGATAAAGGTAGGTTGGGTAGAAGGGACAGTTGGTGTTGGGTATTCAAGGATAGAAAAGGGAGGACAGCTGGCATCGCTGACTGTATCGTCTTTGCATTACGATAGCATGAGAACACTGCTGGCAACAGTGCCCAACACGGTCAGACATTATCATTATTATTATTATTATTATTATTATTATTATTATTATTATCAAAAAATCATCACTTATCATTATATAGGACACATAAAAAATAGATATTTTTTAATTGAAAGCGTGTCAAAATCAGAGTTTTAGATATCAAGGTTTAATTTTTCATTTAAAATTGAAATAAAGTGTATTTTTTTTATCTAAATGGTCGTAGATAAAAATGATAAATTGTCGGGTTTTGATACCAACAATAATTGAATTTTCTACGAACAAACGAAACTAATGAATTTTGGATACCATTATTAAAAACACAAAATATTTCCTTATAACATGAAATAGACATTGTTTTTAAATAAACTTAAGCTATGAGAACTTTAATTTAGCACTAACAAAACTAAATTTGACACATCTGACGTTCAAAGCGAAAAGGCCGTAACTGCAAAAAAAATTGAAAATTGAGTTATTATCTTATTTGGACTTCTAATGGAACAAACTATATCTTCTGAAATTGAGAACACTGCAGTTCAGTCCTTACTATTTGTTTTTCATTATTGAAATTTACCGTACCTGCAAAATTGCTATGGTCCACAAAGCGGAAATGCCGTAACTGCTCAATGCCATATATTCTCGCATTGTTTTTTTTATGCTTGTGTACTGTTTTAATTCAGGTGAATTCGATGGAAAATTAAAATCCGCATAAAAGTCTTGTAAGATGTCCTTATTATACAATAGATCCCAGCGTATACCTTTGGCTCAGCAAGGAAGTAATAAGGATAATCCGAGCAGAAATCATACCAGGCATGATCTTGACTAAAATTTAGCCGTATTTCATTAATACATAGCAAAATGACCGTATCTCTGGCGGCGTCACCGCTAATTTCCTGCGCAAGCCGCAGATACCGCCTTTTCGCTGTATACGTGCATTCATTTCCTAATACAAGTAACAAAAGTAATGATGTAGACCTAGAGTATCATATTGAACCATTTAATCCATGTGTATCTCACTATCGATCGTAGGGAACATGCGCCAAATGTTCGCTATCTAAGCAGTGATATTGCCAATACGCTCCTGTTTAATGATTTAAAATAAACATTTGCAGATACTAAAGTTTCACATGACACTCGCCGAAAAAAGTTAAAAGAAAAAAATATCATTTGCTAAATTGGGGCATGAAGAGTACGATCTTTGCGAAGATAGCATTAATTATAGAAGATACGCAAAACTAATTAAATTTGACCAAAACAAAACCTGGGCACGGTGTACTTTTTTGTAAATCAGATTTTATTTTGAGCCTGGCCTCACTTTTATGTCCGCCGACAGTTTTCACAATCAGGTAGAGCTTTCCATAAAAAGATAGCAAAAATTATATGATTTTCATGATTTTGTAGAAGCCATTGGTCATCAGCTCCAAATTTCAACCAAAAGTACCAAAATCGTCCACATCTATAAGACATCGTCCAAATTGCTGAACAAGTTTACCTCAAAATATACGACTTTCCTTTTGGGCCAAGAATATACCCTGGATTGTTTAATGGAAAAGGTCATGATTTAAACTCACTCTTAAGTAAACTAGATACTACCGAGCGCCTAAAGGATTTCCAGAGGAAAAAGCAAACCTTTTTAAAAGTTATAAATCCGATAATTTCAGAAAATAGAAAACAATTTCGGAACAACTTGCCTATCTTTAATAGATGAAGCAGAATCCTCGCCATAAAGCCCAAATTATTATTTTTTTTATTGTATGTAACTATTTTATTTATTTTTATTATTTTTTTTAAGTTTAAACGTTGCACAGCAATTACACCGTAACGGTAAGCATTTTTACGTTTCCTAGACGTGAGCGCTACTGGTTGCGCTGACCAGGTAGGAAATGTAGGCGCCAAATCACTCCGCTCCCTAGACAGTGGGCGCAACGCTAACTGTCATGTCTTTAGGGTCCAGCAAATTCGTTTCAAATGCTCTGATGGTTCAGTAGTTAAGATGCTAGACCTCTAGTTCGGCGGCGCGGATTCGATTCCCGTCGGTGTTTTTGTTATTTTTTAATATTATATTTGTAAAAAGTTTTTTTCTCCATTTTGGGTATGCCTTGGGTTAGTGTTGGTTAGTTTTTGTAGCGATTATTTACTCTCAGGCATTTATTTTGAGTATCAGTCACCTACTATTACTGTCTAGGGAACTTTTTTTCTTAATTTTGGGTTAGTTTGGGTTAGCCTTGGGTTAGTTTTAGTTAGCACTTGCGGAGCGAGCGGAGGGTGATGCAAAATTATGGTTTTGCGCACAAGTTGCACACACGGTATAGGGATCGGAGTGCATCAGACGCGTCCATTGCGCATTACGTTTCCTAGACGGTGTCTGCAACCGGGTGCACACACGGTATAGGGAACGTAAAAATGCTAACGGTAAGGATCATACACATACGGCCTAGTTGCTTGGTAGAAGATAGCACTTTGTCGTGCAAGCTCCTCAGCGATTAGGCCGTTAGTGATTTCCTAGTAACAAGAGCAAATTCTCCATTACTTTTTTATAAAAAACGATTTATTTAAACTTAGTTACCTTAGATCCACACATGAAAAGCCAGAAAAAATATTCACAAAAAAGCTACAGTAAAAACAGCACAAAAACTTTAAACGCAATTATCTCAGCTTCGCGCATATTGCAGTTACGGCAATTTCGCTTTGGACGGCAGACATAAGGAATAAGTTCACATAAATCTATTGACAAAATGCTTGGTAAGTAGAGTTTTAACATCTAGTGTCCTGTCAATTTACCACGCAGAAAAATGGACGCGAGACAATTGGTTGCTGATAATTGGACGCGCGATCATTGATCGCGTATGATAATTGGATGCGAATAACAATGAATACATTTATTCAAATCGAAGGAATTTGTATTGAAGAAAGATGGTTGTAGGTTAGTATCTATCTATTGTACCCAAGAAAATAACAAAAAATATTTTATTCATAATAAAAAACAAAATATGCTTTCCGCTAATAACTTCTATCGAACTAGAGACTAGAGATTCGGTTAACGAAAATAAAAAAAAATATAGTCATAATAAAAAATAAAATAACTTTAACGATATCAAAGAAACTAGAGACCTAACAATACGGTAAAGAAATAAAAAATATACCTAGTCAGTCTAAAGGATCAGTCTGAATATTCTGAATCACAGTCATGGCAAGTGTAATAAGGCAGACCAGGTGTGCACGATTCGTAAGGAGATTACTTGCATTTTTGTTACTGAATCCAGATTTTTTTGGACTAACAGAGTATGGATATACGCATACCAGGCAAAACACTTCATTCGCTTCTTCGTCTTCATCGTAAACTGCTTTCGTTTTTCAGTCTTATTTCTGGTAGCCTTTTTTTCTTTCTTACCATCACTCAATACATGTTTCGTTACTTTCTTTCTTTTTGCTTTTTTTTTCAGTTTTTTATTTTCTAAATAGGTCTTCTACGGTGTGTCTGTTAGAATTATTGCTGATTTACATTTTCTTCTATCAGCTCCTTGCGGCTTGTGAAGAGGAGCTTTTGATAGAGGTTTCAAAACTAGGGGCAATACTTTCAGAGAACTCCCTACACTAATTGGATCAGGACTAGTGATCACGATAGGTTTCTTGGTAGCTTGATGCTGCAGCGATTGGTCTGACGACGTTGAGTATCCAGGCAAACTTTGTGATGTCATAGAATAAGCATATTAAGGCCAGGGCTCTCATTGTCTCAGCCGATACAGGCGTCTTACATTAGTGACAGTTCTGTTTCGGTATTCTGGATAAAACTCTGTTTTAGTGCACTTTGCCGAAGGTTCCAAACTCCAGCTTAGATTAGTGACGGTGTTACGATCGAGGCCAGAGTTATCGTTTTGATTCTGTGCGTTATTTTGTACGATTTCATCATCAGGTTCGCAATTAGTGGCTTATCTGGGACAGACGACGGTAAGAAATCGTGCTCTTGAAATATGTTCCTATTAAAAGGAGCGATCCCACAGGTTTTAAAGCATGCAAGAATATTGCATGGAGCAACTGAAAATGGAATGAAATGGTATTTCGTATATCGTCATTTGGTGGCCTGGATGATTTACCATCCATTGATCCATTGCGCTGTTAATGTATTTTGTCAAAGGTCCATACACCGATCAGTCAATAGGTTGTAGGCGGTGAATGCAGTGTGACGGAAACGATAGCATTATTATGCCATTCTCTTTTGCAAAATTTAGTTCTTCAATGGATGGATGCGGCTTGTGATTATCCAACAGCAAGAGACATGGTTTTTCTTTTGTTGATTGCACATGGTTATGGAAATGTTTCAGGAATGCAACAAATTGCTCTTCTGACATCCAACCCGAAGGATTACTTCCTCCTTTGCAGCCAATTGGCCTACCTCTGATGAAATGGTCATTGAAAACGAAGAATTTTGGAACTTATTTGCCACCTCCTCTTAATGACGCTGCGACCAATTGCCGCAGTGTCTAACGTCGCTGCGACCAATTGTCGCTCTACAAATTTCGCGCGACTAATTGACTGCGTCCAATGGTCGAAATTCTAAAAATCTCTTAGTTTCTTTTTTTGGATTCGTACAAACTCCCGACTGAACTATTATTGGGCTTTGGCTCGTAGGATTCCTTTTTCGCTGATTCTACATTCGAAGATAGGAGGATTTATTCATTATGCATTAGACGCGTTGAATTACTTAAAATTGTCAACTATTTCACTAAAACCAGGTGTTAAAAGCACATCATTCTCAATCAGAGCTAATTGACGATTAAAATATTAAACGCCGATAAATGACGTGTCGTGCAGAAATCCCGTGATCGGCTGAAATGGATTTGCCAGATTTTGCTATTATCTCCTCGAATATTTGCCGGATTTTGCAACTAAAATCTTACCTAATTTGAAATATGTTTTGACGAGATTTGCCGCCAGAACAAGGATTGATTTGTAGCTTTGGAGAATGTGAACCATATATTCTAAATATTTTATATTTTCCCCAAGGAGAATTTGTCGGGTTTCGCATATCTATATAATCTGATGGATGTCGCTGCAGCTTATGGTAGTAGAAAAATAAAGAAAATATCAGCAACATGCATCATTGTGTCTTTTCGCAGACAATTTTCCACAGACACCTTTTTCACGTTTAAGTCTTATCCCAGAAACCATAAAAACACGCGGGTGACGTCCGCATTAAAAATATCTCTTGGAGAATAATTTTTCACCAGTGACGGCACTTTATTTAAAAACCTTCGACATCTCCCGGATTAATAGTTCCAGCTTCGCCTCTTCTCTACATATGGCTTATACCATAATTTTTTAGGCGTTTCAAAAAATACAACCACGAGAGAAAATATACAGTGTGGCCCAAATTGGGTATACATGTATGGGTATCTTGGAAACTATAAGAGATAGAAAATCGGTTAAATGGGGAAAGTTCTAGGTCATTCAATTCCCAATTCAATGCCATTTTGATAACGATTTGATCTTTTTTCGTTTTTGAGATATTTTGAAAAAATCAAAAAGTTGCATTTTCGAAAAAGCGCTGCACGGAGAGAATTAATTTGATATAAATCATAAAACAATTTTATATAATTTACAAAACAGCATTTAGTGAATATTAGTCCTAAATTTAGTAATATTTATAAGCTTAGGATTAATTCAATCTGTTTCGGATAAATTTAATAAAATCTCTCTGGATTGATAACAGTAAATTAGGATAGAAGGCATTTTACCAATTCTACATAATCTTAGATAAGTTTTACAATGTCTTTTATAAATTCAGCAATATCCAGAAGTGGTTTTATATTTCGAAGTATTGAATCTATAAACCGGGTTTTATTGATTCTACAACTTTTTAAATATATCAGTCCTAAAGTTTAGCGAGTAAGAACTGGGTATTTTTATCGATTTTTTTTATTAATTGATTCCTTTTTGGATAAATACAATAAGTGGCTATAAGATTGATCTTTTCACAACATTTTATAAACTTTTAGATAAGTTTTAAACAGTTTTTTTTATTAATCCAATAACATTGAAAATTAGTTTTGCATCCTTCAATATATTGGACCAGTTAATCAGGTTTTTCAAAAACAATCATTTTTTACTTTCGGTAAAAACCCTTAATTTACCAAGCACAAATTTTGAAACCATTCTATAAAAATTACTTTCAAACCCTCCATTTTAATTGCAAAAATTATGAAAGGTATTAATTAGTCAAGCCCAAATTGATGTCGAAAACTGATTTTTCAAAAAACGAATGCATGCCCATGCCCTAGTTTCCCATATGATGCGAACTTTTTGCCGGGCACCGTACTACTATCAATACCTCAATATTTGTACTAATGTCGAGCTGAATCAGTTCAATCATTGAGCGATTTTTACACAATGTCTATTTTCTTTTGACTAAATCAACACAAAAATAAATTCGTTTAATCCTTTTTGTGATAGAGCTAGCCACTTAAAAATAAAATCAACACATCATCCGATAGACTCGTAACATTTTTTATTGGATCTATCGGATGGTACGTTGAATCAGTCAAACATAGTATTAAATAGCTGTTTATTACAATTTTTGACTGATTCAACGCGATATTCGATAGATCCAATAAAAATGTTATGAGCCTATCCGGTTGTTCTGTTTGTTTTATATTTAAGTGACTAGCTTTACTAAAAAATGAATTAAACGATGCTTTTTTTGTGTTGATTTTATTTGGACGTGTCCTTTCGCGTTAGATCAGGTTGATGGTTGGCGCCGTATCCAGGGTACAGTTTGGCTCCCGGCGACATGATAAAATATCTATATTGCTCTGTTTATGGTTGCACCGTTCCGTTGAAATATATATTATTACCTAATATAATTATTACAATTTTCTGTGTAAGGTGGTTTGTGCGTGCACCGGGAAGGGCACAAGCGTGTCTTATTGGAGGATGGAGACTAGGACAGAGGTAAGTTCTTGCCGCTGCATCCATCTTAAAGTAAGAACAAGACGTACTACGTTCTCAAAATCGTAGCTGCCCTTAATAGGGTCGAATTTAAATAATTAGTCCGTACAAAAATGTAATGAGAAAAGCGTCTAGAAAATACAAATATATATTTGTCTTACATTTTGTAGTTCAAACAATGGACAATTTAGACGAGAACGACAAATTTCTCAACACAATTTTGCCTCAGATTCGTCAAGATGAAGGTGTTTGCTATCGTAATGAAAGTCTAGTGTGGAGAAAATGGATACATCCATGCCAATATTTCTCAAAATTTGGGACCTAATTTGGAAATATTCAAAATTTGTGTCCACTAGGGTATATACAACCTTAATGGAAGGTTTGAGACCTTTCTTTATGGTTGGATATACAGCATCAGTAATTATTGAGGTTAGAATGCATGTTTTTAGTTTGGATAAGTCTTCATCCTGTATATATATAATATTTTTAATAAAAGGCGTAGATATGGGACGTGGGAGGAACAGGGAAAATCTCCCCCAAAAGATCAAAAATACATCTCCTTTTTCATTTTAGGATTTGTCAACATATCTCAGAAGCCACGAGAGTCGCAAAATTATATAAAGCTGCAACAATGGAGTGCTGACCCTAACAAAGCAAGAAATGTTAGTACAGGACATTGTTCGAAACTATGTCAACAAAAATAAATTTATTTTCGAAAGAGATTTCATAAAAATGTCTAAAGATATTATAGTTAACTTTTGTGGAGAAAGCACGGTAAGTAGATTTTAACTCACACAGTATTGTATTAATAATTTAATTACAATTACTACAAATGAGGAAAAGCTCGCCAGGAGGACGTCTCTACTAGGCCTATACGCCGTCCAAAAGCTGAGAAAAGCAAATTTGTTTCCGCTGCAGAAAAAGCGGAAGAAAAAGAACAACCAAACTGCATTGGTAATTGCAAGTATTTATTATCACTTGTTCGCTTTATTTTTGTTATCTTGCATCTTTGATATAATAATTTACTATTTGAAGTAAAAGAATAAATCCTTCTGTAATGTCGTCATATTTGTATCTTGTCTTATAGTGTGGCAAACGTCCGCAATTTTTTGTCATATCAATAATTGTATTATCATCACCGAGGTGATTATATTTTTTTGGCTGAAAATAAAGAATGGATTATTACAAAATATCGGTTTTTTGTTAATAACGCCTTTTTTATTTTTTTTTTCCTTTATTTTACAGATAGTTTAGCTTCATCAAATAGCAAAACATGGCTCAAGTACCACCAAAAGCCTTGGGATATTAAATGGAAGGAAACTTTTGAGGAAAGAAGGCAAGAGTTCACAACATATTCAAAGACAAACATATGTCAGCTGCTGCTGGAGTGGCCATACTTTACTAAAAAATTTGCTACAAAACTTAGTAAGTCCAAGCATAATAAAGTGTTGCAAAAAGCTAATATATTCTACTTACGTTTTACGTTGTAAGTGACATTCATAATAAAAAAAAATGTTTATTATATAGGGATCTTAGGTTTTGATACCGTAGCTGATAGGAAAAGACTCTAAAAATGCAAAAGTTGTATTATTTTACCTGAACCGTCAGAAGCTCATTTGTACAAACTTTTCAACTTTACATTTTTTATCACCTCTAATATTTCAATTTTAAAGTAGGTATTTTGTATCTATATTTAAAAGTTTAATTTTAAAATATTCTTTTCTCACCTTGTTATGTTTTAATTTCTTTTTTAAAACGGTGTAAAATGTGTAGATTTGTTAAAAACTTAAGGCATTGTAATATAAACTTTTAAATGGTATCATATTAGAACTAAGATTTTTAAAACATCTGCATGAAGCAGGCATGTTTGAGTTATGTTTTAAGTGTTGAATATGTTCAAGTTCTATTTTTTAATAAACATGTTTTTAT
Organism: Pissodes strobi; assembly: GCA_016904865.1. Classification (NCBI taxonomy): domain Eukaryota; kingdom Metazoa; phylum Arthropoda; class Insecta; order Coleoptera; family Curculionidae; genus Pissodes; species Pissodes strobi. Next base: position 38,327 of record MU183430.1, read on the forward strand.
GCAAAAATAGATCTTTTTGTCAGTAATACTATCTTTTCTTTCGTAAACCTTAAACCTTTGAACCAAAAACATATTTTTTTGGCAAATCCAGTAAATTTCAATAAAATTTGATTGAATTTGATAAGTATGATCAAATATTTTGCACAAAAATACTAATTTTTTAGCAGTTTCAGTCGAATAAGTTATATATTTTAGTAAAACAATACCAATCACCTAATATTTTGGATGAAAACACTAGTTATTTTATAAAACGGATCAAATGAGTGACAAATTTTAGCTAATATAAGACAAATCTCAGAAGCGGTTCATCAGTTATTTTGATAAGTTCAGTTAAATAAGTGATAGATTTGAGTAAAAAATTGATAGATATCACCTAATATTGTGAATATAAACATTCAATATATGAAAGTCCTGATCAAATAAGTGACAAACTTTATCTCATATAAGAATAATCTCAACTGCAGTTCATCAGCTATTTTGATATGTTTGATCAAAAAAGGAATAAACCTATAAATTTATTTATAGAATAAATCTAATGCCTAATTGGTTTTATTCTAAAATTTAATTAACATAATAAAATTACTTATTTATATCAATACAAAACTTATAATATTAATATGTTGAGTTTTATGGTATTAATCATAGAGATATTGAATCTATTCAATGCCGATTGTTCGAGGTAATTAATCGAATCATTAAGTAAAATTAATAAAATGTCGGACTAGTGCTATATGAACTCGATTTTGGATAAAATTAATCCTTATAGGACAAATGGTATCAAACAATTCTCTCCGTGTGTATTTTTTTATTTAAAGATATTTTTAAGATCTGTAAAAACATCGTTAGGACAACTTTTTATGCTCGACGCACCCATGTATTCAGTTTTTAGTTCTGACGTTTTGGTTATGAGAAACCAGCATCAACTTCTTTTTTTCTTATGGCGGCCATTTTGTTTTTTAGCACATTTAAAAAGAACTTTTTTTATCTTTTCTAATGATGTATAATACTTCATAAAAATACTTTATTTTTATGTCAGAAAACGACAAATTTAATTTTTAGCTGGGTTGGCCATGACTGCGGAGGCCATTTGCGGTACAAAACAAATATTGCTAGTGTTTCATTTACTGAAAAATATACGAAACATTGATCAGACAAACATCGAATTTAACTTTCATTTTTAGTAATTTTTGTTTTTATTCATATTTGTTAAAAGGTAAGTTTAATAATAGCTGCCCTGCCAAACATCATTAAAAAAAATATCAATATGTTAAGAATGTTATATTAAATGCAATATGAATACAAGTGTAGCACCGTCAGTTATTTGGAACTCAATCCTGACAGACAACACTCTAGAGTCAAGCCTTAAGACAAGTCTGTTATGAACCTATGAAATTATAGAAGCCTTGGGAAGCCATGTGACCAATGGACAAAATGATATTGAAACAAGATTGAGTTGGCTTTAGCAACAGTTGCTACGGAGGGCGGTTGCCGTACAAAACAATATTTGCTATTAATTTCCAAACTATCGGCCTAAATGTAGGTATCTGTTTCTGTTTATAACTGCTTACTTTACAAGTTACTACTATTAACATACCCAAACTAACCAATCTAACCATAACTAATATAATAACTAAATTAACAAAATAAACTAGATGATTTTAATTAAAATACATACATATTCAGCTAAACTATCCAAAATGACGGCCATTTTTATTGATGCATTTTTTAAGAACAGTTCTAGTTACTTTTCGAATGGTGTTCCTATTTATAATATCTAAAACATCCCGAAGTCTTTTTTCTAAGTGTTCTATAGTTGCTAAATAAAATATAAGTTCCCGCGAAACCGGCTAGACCCCACCACCTCGTCCCGCTCGAGGAGCCAGCCACCGCCGATGCATACGCATACACAGTTTTGTTCATGGTATTTGACGGTACAAAGTACAAAGTTTACAGAATATGCAGGTATCTGCGGCACGCCTGTGATCTCAATGCATTAAAGTTCCGACAATGAGTGAGGCAACTTATATTTATTCTGTAAACTTTGCCCAAAGATAAAAACCGAGGGGTGTAATATCCGGGGACCCAGCTGACCAATTTACAGGACCCCGGTTTGATATAACATTATTGTTAAATTCTTCCGCTAATAAGTTTTGTACTCCTTGAGTATTATGTGCGGGGCACCCGTCCTGTTGCAACCATAGTTCACCATTTAGCTCTTGTTCTCTAGAAACTAAAGCTCTCACGGCCGGTAATATCTGGCCTTCTAAGAGGTTTAAATATCTTTGGCCGGTCAATGTTTAATTGTAAATGAATGGTTCTATAAGTTGATTATCTAAAATCAAATTATACTATTTGACTTTGTAAATATTTTGCGGCTTGTGTAGACTTACCGTACACACCACACCACACATTAAGGCCAAATCCTATTTGTGGCCTACGTTCTGCCACTTGGTGAAGATTTTCAGTGACACAAAAATGGATCTTCACCATAATGAATGCCTCGCAGTTGCTCAAAAACGTTTCGTCGGTCCAAATAATCTTCATACTGAAATTGGGGTTTTCATGACATTGGTTTACAAACCAGTTTGAAAACCATAATCGCCTTGGGTAGTCTGTTTCCTTTAAAACTTGAACAATAGTAGGTTTATAAGATAGATATTTATTTTCTTTAAGGACTCTTTGGATAATAGGTCTTGATATAAGTATTTCCCTTGCATGTACTCTCGTCGACGTCGTCGGATTCGCATTAAAATGTCCTTAAATGACATCGTCACGAGCTTGATTGTCCTTCTGATATTTCTTTGGCGTTGGTACTTCAAAGCTTCCATAATTTTTTAAGTTCAGGTCAAGCCTCGCGAATAATCTTGGCTGTTGCCTTTCAGGATACAGGTCCAAATAGGCGGCGGTGGCAAGATTTGTATTTCTATTACATTTAATATAACATTCTAATATGTCATATTTTTCTTCACTGGCATATCGCGTGGCCATTTTTAGGAATCAAAATTTATGAAAATTTTTACAAAAACTACTAAATAGAGTTTTGACTGAATAATGTCACTTTTCAGTAAAATGGCTTAAATGCCGCTGAATCACCATAGCAACACTATCATTTATTACGGCAAATGGCCTCCGCAGTCATGGCCAACTCAGTTAAAAATTAACTTTGTCGTTTTTTGACATAAAAATAAAATATTTTTATAAAGTGTTATACATCATAAGAAAGGAAAAAACATATTCTTTTTAAATGTGCTAAAAACAAAATGGCTGCCATAAGAAAAAACGAAGTTGATGATGGTTTCTCAGAACCGAAACGTCAGAACTAAAAACTGATTACATGGGTGCATCGAGCCTAAAAAGTTGTCCTAACAATATTTTTACAGATTTTAAAAATATGTTTAAATAAAAAAAGTACAGCGCTTTTTCGAAAATACAACTTTTTGATTTTTTCAAAATATCTCAAAAACGAAAAGAGAGAAAATCGTTACCAAAATGGCGTTGAATTGGGAATTGAATGGCCTACAACTTTCCCCATTTAACCATTTTTCTATCTTATATAGTTTAGAAGATACCCATACATGTATACCCAATTTGGGCCACACTGTATATTTGAAATATGCTTTTAGGGTGGAGGCCCTCGAGAAACAAAAGTATATAGCTGACGTTTTAATTCTTTGATAACGTTATGTATGGTCCAATTTTGAAAAAAGTATCAAGAATCGACTAATGGATTCTAAACATTTGGAAAAAGTAACCAGCAGGACTTCGCGCACTGAAAAATAAATTTTATCCAAATAAAAATGGAGTTAATTGAAGCAAATATTTGTTTGATAATGGCCAAACAAATATTTGTTTGAATAAAAAATAATATTTATTTGATTTATTTTTAAGATTTTCTGTGTTCAACACAAATATTTATTGCCAACAAACAATATGATTTTATAATCGTTGTTCACATCAAACAAAAATAACTTTAAAACAAATAAAACATTGGTTTAAATACCCGGTCCAATTAAATTAACACACACAAAGCTTTTGTAACAAATATAACATATATATGTTCTAAAACCTTTTGATTGATTGAAATCTGAAGTATTTTTGTTCCAAAAACTTTGTATTTTAATTTAAATAGGTCTTACTTAAACCAATGTTTTGGGCATTCGTACGAAATAATTTCTCTTATTTGAATCAAATCATTCTTATTTGCTCAAGCCTGTTCAATATTTACTGTTTGTGTTGGTGATGACTTAAATAAAGAAAAGAAATTTTGGCTGCTGCAAATATGTGTTGATCTTTCTAAAAGGACTATTTATTGACATTCAGTTAGATGAGTGATTAGAAGTCGGTTTCATTAGAAAATAAAAAAAGCTATAACAAACATGTAGCTTAAAAAAGATAAAAAAACACTGTTATTATTCTTAAGACGTATTTAGGTTTCACGTTTTAGCTGAAATAAACTATATGTTCTTAGTTTTCTTTTAATTGCTAAAGAATCCAAAATCCGAATCATATCTAACCCACCGATTTGTAAATGGTATGTCAGAACACTTAACTTTTAATTACCAAATTCATGGCAGGAACAGTTGTCCACAGTAAATAAAAGTTTAAAAGGGATATCCAAGAAACATTTTTATTCAAAGGTATTAAAAACAAAGCACAAAACGGGTTTTCCCAAAATATAAATAAAAAATATAATCAGATTATTTTGTCTCTGCTTATCACTGGTTTTGAAAGCTAAATCATTTTTATAATGAAAAAAAACTATTATTATAAGCTGAAAACATCTTTTTTCTAAATACTTGATAGGAACATAAACATACTATGGGATAAGTTGTACTACTTATTAATTTTAAAGGTAACTCACTAGTTTTTATAAAAAATACTAAAATTCTAGAGTGCATAAAACTGTTCATATAAAAATAGTGAAAGGCAGTAATACTTTACTTTATTAAACTAATAGGACGTACAACTACCTCTCCAGATCCAGTATAATGAGCATTGAACGGAAATGGCACAAGACTGTCACCGATTATATTGTTAGTAGCGACATTAAATCGATTTCCATCAGGCTACGTAAAACTTCGATGCCGTCAATATTTTGATCTAAAAATAAAACAACAATAACTAAAACAAAAAATAATAGAAACAAAGCAATTGTGACTATTCTTCATAATGCTATTTGAATAGCCTGCTACAATGTTTAAAAGTGTATCTTATCTATTTAACTAAAATAATTATTTTTTTAAGTACTATTAGATTTAATCGAAATAAAAAACAACTTGCTTCAAAACTGTACTTTCATGGATCAACCATTTATTTATTTAGATTGAATAAATAGGGCTTTGAAATACCTATCAATGCATATTATATTATGTAGGTACAAGAACGAAAAAGACGCCATATGAAAACGTAACTTACCTTGAAATGAGGGCACAAATGACCCAAGTCCCACTTAAATAATGTATTGTCCATCACAAATACTAAAAAATATAGAGATCTTGGGCGGATACACTCTATAAAATCTCCCTATAGGACGGCAGCAGAAATGAAACTGAACTGAGAGCACGAGACGAGGACTGGAGGAGCGCAGATCGTCGAAGCTGCTGCTACGAGTTGTACGAGACTCGGATGAAGTAATATTATTTGGTCCAATATTCACAATCTTTAATTTAAAGCAACCCTTATTTGTTTTAAATAACGGAGAGGTTTCGTATCTTTAAAGCTTTAAAGCGAATCAATAGGTGTTTAATATGGAAAAAAGTCTTGCTTTCACAAGTCAAAGAAATAACAAAGAAAAATCAAACACGCCCAATTATTTAAATTAATGAAATTTTGTTTAATCAAAGAAATATTTATTAAGGTTTTTTTTCCACATTTTTATCAGTGCGATGCATCGCAAGTGATTATTGTAGTTAGGATTAAACTTTTCATTAATTGAAGAGGCGCCTCGAATAACGTTGTAAGTGCCAAAATGAATTTTTACAGGAGAGGAAAAAAACGTTTAATTAGATGCTTAAAATAATATTAGATTTTTTTATGATTTAGTTGTGACAGAATTATATAAATTTAAAATAAAATAAGCAAAACGAATATTTTATTCTATAGGCTGGGTAGTTGTTGCAATTTTTTTGCATTGTAAATGGAATAACGTTGTATATTTTGCACTTACAACGTTATTCCATTTGGTAAATGGGCTGTTTCGCGTTTTCTAATGTACTAAAAACAAAAGTAAAATAGTCCTGTTTTAAAGAATATATATTATACATTTTCGACAGATAAATTTATATAAAAATTTTGTATTTCTTTATCCTCTATATATTTTGCCATGTCAACAAGATTATCTTTCTTTGCCTTTTTCAGAGGGATTGTCCCCTGATAGAGTAGTGGCAACATTGTTGGCACAGGAACACGAGTAAGAGATCTTGTTTTCTTAATGCAGTATATAGTCCAAGGTTGGAGGATATTGTGTTATTTTCTTACGTGAACTGTTGTAAGATCATCTTTCTTGATAAGCATCCACATTGCTTCCGTGATCTTGAAAGCGCTGGGTCTCTGGTTTTGTTTCTCAAGCCCAGAGATATCTCGAAAGTCAGCTTGTTTCATAACTTTAACCAAAAAAGGTTTACTTGGTCGCGCATTGGCGATTATTTCAACCCACTGAAAAGGATGCAGGACTCTAGCTGTTTTCTTCTTTTTCTCTATTAAAGCGAAATTTCGGTCACATGGGAGAAAGCTGTGCCCGCTACATAAAAACTTCTGTTCGACTTCAGTGAAGTATCCCCATATGACAAGATGTTGCAATAAAGTTAATATTTTAAAATTATTATTCTGGCCCACGCACCGATCAGACCAAGTTATTAGCTTTCTTCTCAATCCAATTTGCAAAGGTGTATACTTGTTGATGATATAGGCTAACAAACACGAAGCAGTTTCAGCTGATCCACGTTTGGCTACTGTCTCATCCCACAAATGCATTGTGGCTTCATTTGTCCCAACATCATGAATGCAAAAGTTGTAATTTGATAGCTGTCTTTGATAAAATACATTGGAATGAGTCAGCATTGGGCAGAACAAAACTTGCTGTAAGTCAACACATAAGACTATGATACTAGAATCGATTTTGGCACAGTCTGTATCCTCTTTTAATGACCTATAAGCACTTTCAGCCTTCCTGTGATGCAACTCACTTTCATTTTGGATTCTTATCAATTCGTCCTCATTCTGGGCATTTACTAGCTGTACATAAAATGAATCACACTTGGCACATGTGTCGCTTCGGGGGGTACGAAATCGAAGCTTAAGATCTGTATTAAATATTTCTCTGTAGAGGTGTAGACTGGCTTTGTTGTTTAGATATTTAATTTTAAACAATTCGTACAACTTTTGGATACTCAGATCAGCGGAGAGGTATTTGATATTTACATTTTTTTGCCGGCTATAATGACTTTCTTGAGCAGGCACAGACCTAATATGCTCGCGAATTAGGTCTTTTATATCATGTGGAATTGCGTGAGGACGATTCGTATGCTTACCTCTTAAATCGCTTGTGGAAACATCAAGTTGCTTCATTTTTTCTTGCACCATTTGAACACGTCTGGGTGTTATAGAAAAAATATTACATAGAGTTTTCAAGCAAATTTGAACTTTTGCCGAACCAGATTTTACAAAGTACTTGAACGTGCAATGTCGGCGTGATACGTCTTCAGCTACCACTCGACGATTGACATCACATAGAGCAATACATTCCCTCATTAAATACTCAGTTTGTTGTGAATGATTTAACTTGTAAAACTTATTAAAAAGTTCAAGCATTGCATCATGCTGTAACGAGTCACATTTTGTTGTCTTGCATTGACATACTCTCCCCTGAAATAAACAAATAGAGTGATAAAACAAATAAAATCACTTACAACGTTATTCCATTACCTCTTTTGGCAGTGGTTTAGCGGGTCTCTGCGTACCGTTGCGACTTGTATATTGCCTACCACTTTGTTTCAACACTCTTCTTTTGTTGTCCGTCCAGTTTTCGGGGTTTATTTTACGTTTTTTAGTCTTATATAGGGATTTTACCGCACTTGGTGTAAGAACAACGCTCTGTCCGTCGGCCATGCTAAACGAATATACAACGTTTTTCCACTCACGTGTTCACTTGCTGTCGTATCCCCTCCCTACGATACGAAATTTAACGAAACTGACTCTGGCATCGTGTTTGTTCCTTCATATACAACGTTATTCCACTATAACCTCGATATCGGGAAAATGTCTGTTACAACGTTATTCGAGGCGCCTCTTCAATTACCTAATTGGTGAATAGAAATTTCCAGATCTTTAGTAAATAACGAAATGGTGATTGATTTCCCGCCAAGATAAATAGCTCTTTTCAGGCGAAAATTTATAATGGAGAAAATTGTGCCGACCTATCTTGAATCAAAAGTCTATTCAAGCCACGTATCTCTAACGTTCGTGATCCATTAATAACTAATTGCTCTTGTTTTTCCCTTTTCAGACGCCTTTTATTTCATTTTTGCGGATTTTATTATATGTGGAAATTAAAAATTTGCCCGATAATATTGATGAGAAATGTGTTTAGTGTAAACGTATATGTACAGGTTATTCGTAATTAACAAAGTTTAATAGAAAAGTTTAACTTCTATTTTAATCTTTATCATTATCACTTATACAGAGTATTAAGTTTTTGTTAACAGACATCAATCTCTTCAAATGGGACACCTTGTATATTATTACGATATTGAATAGTACGGGTTCAACAATATATAATCATAAGAATCTTCAACACACCGTTTTGGACTAATTAGCAATAATCTTCAGGGAAGGGGTTACATTCAAATTTCAATATATTTGATACAGGTAATTAAGAAAAAAACACTATGAACGTTTTTAGATGATAAACCCTCTATCTTATCAAACGTCCGAATAGAGTTTTAAAAGACGAATCAAGTGATATATAACAATATGGGTTTGTGTCAAACTGTTTCGGATATATTCGGCAAGGGATTACTGCACGTACTTTTAAAGGTCGTTTGCAAGAACACAAATTTTTTCTATTTTCGACCATTTTACACAGGTAATATCGATATAAAAAGGGCAGCAACCCGTCAATATTGATTTTTTGCTTTGACAATACTAAATAATGAGATATTTATGGATTCCTAATTTTATATCACGCAAGCCATGTTGAAAGTAATTTCATGGAAAATGTGTCTAAAGTTGCCTACAGGGTTATTCGTTATAAATGGACACCCCCTTAATTTTGTTATTTTTAAAGATAGAGGGCTAATTTTTTTATCGACTTGTAGGTAATCATCTTAATTTTTTTATTAGTTATGAAAATATTATACAGCGTGTCCCATAAGCAAACGCCATTATAAAGTTACATTTTTGGACTCTCTAGAGAAATCTAAGCACATTTCGTGTATAATATCCTATACCTATCTTTAGCTGTTTATGAAATATTGACAGTCGAACGTCGGGCATTTTGACACTTTGACAGGCTCTAAAATCTAAACCGCACGAGATCAAAGAAAACGGTTTGGACATTCCTATCTTAGGTTTTCATAAGCCATCGAATGACCGTAACTTCGGATTTAACTCGCGGATACAATTAACCCTAACTTTTAAACCTCCGGTTAAATTCATAGTTACTCTCATTCGATAGCTTACGAAAACCTAAGATAGAAATGTGCAAACCGTTTTCCTTGATGTCGTGCGGTTTAGATTTTAGAGCTTGTGTCAAAATGCCCGACTTTCAACTATCAATATTTCGTGAACAGAAAAAGATAGGTGTAGGATATTATACACGAAATGTGTTTAGATTCCTCTAAAGAGTCCAAAAATGTAGTAATATACAGGGCAACCCTAACCCCAACATAGTTAAAGAATATACAGGGTATTCTATTTAAAAAAAAGTAACTTTGTATTGCCGTTTGCTTATGGGACACCCTGTATAATATTTTCATTACGAATACAAAAATTAAGATGATTACCTACAAGTCGATAAAAAAAATAGCTCTCTGTCTTTAAAAATAACAAGGTTGAGGGGGGTGTCCATTTATAATGAATAACCTTGTGCAATTGTATTTTCGTAACATACGACCAGAGACAACCAAAGAGACGAGCAACTGAAAGGGCCAATAGCACTAGCCGAGAACATCATTAAAAAAAACATATTACAGATTCACACTTCAACACTATCCATTTCACTATTACCTTAATTTATGAGAATCGCACAATACATCACAAAACAACGAAACAAAGTGACCATTACAAAAATGCCAAATCTGGTCAACGGCCAAACCGTCCGGCGTCCCTGGCGCGCGTCACCGTTCTGGTGCAGCGTTGTCAAATTGAAAATTTTTGATTCATGGTATATCTTTTGTTTCTTAATCAAGTGTGAGCACAAAAAGAACATCAAAATTTATATACAGAAACTGTAGGCAACCAGGCAAATTGGCAACCAAGGAGAAAGCGATGACTACTCCACCTTAGATTGATTTCCACGATGAAAAATCTTATAAAGAATGTGGTCACGAAAAATTCACCGAATATATTTTTGTGTATTGGAAATTATGACAATGAGCGCAACGGGTGATATAATTTTCAAAAATTGTTTTTGTTAGCAAAAAAGAAAGTTATACTATTGTAAAATTGTGAATATTTAAAATACGTGGACTGTTCCCTAAATATTTCCTTAATGACATTTTTCTGTATCTTGACGAATAAAATGGTAACGAGAGGTTTCAGCGAATAAAAAAAAAATC
>MU183430.1:60121-83062 GCA_016904865.1 Pissodes strobi
TTTTAAATACGTTTTCTAGTGCCAATGTGAAAAGTTTGGGAGAGATGGTGTCACCTTGTCTCACACCTCTTTCTAGTGGTATTTTCCTTGTCGATGTTGTTTCGTCTATTTTAACGTGCATGGTGGCATTTTTATAGATATCTTTTAATAGAGTGGTATACCGGGAGTCTACTCGTGCGTTGTTTAGTCCCTCAAATATTGACCAGAATTCTACGGAGTCCAAAGCCCTTTTGAAGTCTACAAACCCCAGATGTTGTAACGGGATATATGCTTATTCCGCTACACTAAAATTTCAGTTCAATTACGAATGATTTTCGATATTTCGGATTTAAGTTGCCAGTGAAATCTATTCACGAATGTGTTTATTTCGTGTGGTTAGCAATTTTAGGAGCGCAGTACGCTATTTTATACCTACAATTCATGAACTTAATTTACTATAGATTACTATATTTAATATTGGGTATTTCTATGGCTTGACGCTGCGTGATTTATAGTGGTAATCACATGTTATAAATTAGCCAATAATACATCAGCAAGCATATTTTGTCCAGCGTCTTGAATTTTGAAGCGAGATCGTTTATCTTGTGTTGAGGCATTTGACGGGTAAGTGCTAATTTTTAATCTTGAAATATTTAATTCATCTTGCAGTTTATTTAACTAATTCTTTCATTTTTAAATACATAATTAATATTTGTTTATAATTCGTTTAGTCTTATTCGACTTAAGCAAGAATTTAGCATTGTTATATTCCATTTTTAATTAGCTTACATCTTCAATAATTTTTAATTATTGTCGTGACGTTTGGGTAATAATACCGATTTATTGGTGAATATTTGCATCTCTCATCAATCAAATTCATGTAGTTTGAAAGAGGCTTAGTCCAAATTTATGGAGAACGTAATTATTTCATCGTTTAGTGGTCACGTACATTATTTTCCGTATTTTCATTTTAATTGAACAGTATTATTTGGGTGAATTCTCGGAGTAAATTCTATATATTCCTGCAAAGGTAGTAAATTGTATTTTCAGTAGAATTTCTCCGAATTTTCCCTCATAGTATTGCTGGTTTTAATATTTTTTTTCGGGCTCAATTAATTCATTTTTCAATTTATTTGTTACATCAAGCATATAATTATTAGCACTTGCCCTGTCTAGTCTCAATCCTGATGTACCGAAACTATTTTGCATTTATGAGAGGTTAATGTCACATGTGTAAATGTATCTGATTTTTTATCTTTTATCTAAATTTCTATCTCGATGCGAGATAGTGATTACTATATCTTCATCTTTAATTGAATTGAGGAGCAATTGCGCTCAATTTTTGTTTATGTGCCAAGGGCCGAAATAAAAGTAATAGCAATTACTTATTTTGCGTTATAAGACTCGTTATTAGAGGTTGTACCTCTATTTTTATATTATTCCATTATTTTCTTTTGAATTTTAAATTTCAGTCATTATTTTCTATTGAATTTCATAGTTTAAAGTAAGGAAAAGGATATCTTGAGTAACAGTGGATATTTATAATTTTTACTCAACTTAACATTGTAATTCAAGTTTCTGATTAAATCTGCTTTAACCAGTAGATTTTCAATTTGTTGATTGCTTCCTCATGTGTTTAACAGTGTCACTGATGTTCACATGATATTTCCCTAAAAATTATTTAATTAGCGATATACATTGGTCTAAGACTAGTTTATTTCTTCTTTCATGTTACGACTGATTTGACTGGCCGAAGACACGTTGCTGTACTAAACAAATCGGTGGGAGCCAATACTTCGTAAACCAATAAGTCCTTGATAAACCCAGCCAAAACTAACTTGGGAACAGTCAGAAGCGGTTCCAGTGGAGGTCCCAATACGATCGCATGGTTACAGAATAATTGGACGAAGCTAAGTATCAGTCAGTCAGAAGATAAACATATTGTAAAGACCAACTATATAATTTTTTTAAAATCTGTCTCAATTAAATTTTTAAATCTTTCACATTAATTTTAATTTTCATTACTAAGTCAATAATTTCATCAATTATATTTGCAATTTAATTTTATAGTTAATATATCTTTTTTTAAATTTATTTCTTTAATTTATCGCAGGATAGAGGTCTGTGAGACATTGCGAAATATAAGAGCAAATTTCTGATATTTTTATCTTTATAGTTATTTATATTTAAGTATTCATATTCAGTTCGCATTGACTCTAGGAACTCTGGCGCCCAAACAAATTTCAGCTAATAAAAGAGACAACCTACCCCCTGAAAAAATAAAAACGAGTCTCATGCATTTGAACAACTAGTATTTCGCTACAAATTAGCGCCCAACAAAATTTATCTACAAATTGGCGCACTACCTTCGTTACAATGTAATGGTACGTTGTATTCCTCGTATTTTTGATGTTCGTTAGGTCTGTAAGTGGTCAATAGTACTAAAGCCCTCTTTAAATCCTGCTTGTTCGACCGGTTGGTAAAAGTCTAGTTTGTTAGTGAGTCTATTTGTGAGGATTTTTGTGAACAGCTTATCTAGATAGGATATTAAACTGATTTGTCTATAGTTCTCTATGGCAGCGGTATCGCCTTTTTTAAATAATATTATTACTTCTGCATTTTTCCAACTTGTTGGTATTTTGCCTTTAATGATACATTGATTGAATAGTATTTGAATGGCTTTAAGTATCTAATAGGTGTCTCCACCCATTTTTAACATTTCTACTGTTATTCGGTCTTCTCCTGGGCAACGACCATGTTGTAGAGCCATGTGTATTTCATGAATAGTGACTTCCGGTATTTCTTCAGAGTTGACATTTTGTATTGCTATTTCAAGTGCATTTAGTTTTGGATTTGGCATTTTTGACTCGTATAGCTCAGTATAAAAATCTTCGATGACTTTTGAGATATCTGTGATGTTTGTGATCAGTTTTCCTTTTTTATCTTTTATTCGATGCATACGTTGTTGTCCCCTTGATACTGTTGTTCTTAGTATTTTTATGTTTTTATTATTTTCAATTATATTGTTTATTATTCCTGTATTGTAGTTTCTGTTGTCTTTTCTGATTTCCCGTTTTTTGGTTTTGGTAACGTGTCTATATTCATCAGAGTTCCTGTTCAAGTTTCGCCTCAAGTCTATTCGTTGTTTTGTTTCTTTGGCTATTTTCGTTTCTTTTGGTTTTATTCGGGTAGCAACTTTTTTCACTGCAGTTTGTGTATCATTAGTGATCTTTTGGGATAGGTCGTCTATGCTTAGATTTTCGAGAGCGTTCAGTTGTGTGATTTTGTGCTCTAGTACTTGTTGGTACATCTCTATTTTTGTTCTGATTGCATCCGTTGTTGGAAAGAGTTTCCTTTGAATAAGTTTGCGTCGTTCGAATTTTACATTCATTGATATTGTAGCCCTTAACAGTCTGTGGTCACTACCGGTATGTATTCTATTTAAGACTGAGACGTCTGTAAATATGCTTTTATCGTTTGATAGGATAAAATCAATTTCATTTTTTGTTTTACCTTTCGGGCTCTTCCAGGTCCACTTAATTTTGGGTGCTTTCTTGAAATACGTGCAATACATGCAATAGAGTTGTTCATATTGTAGGTAAGCTATTAGTCTTTCACCGCGATTGATTCTGCTGCCAAGACCAAATTTTCCGATGTTTTCAAGGTTGTCTATTTTTGTACCTACTGTTAGCCAAATAAAAGAACCTGGTCGAAAAGAATGCGAGCAAAAAATGTCCTCGCATATTTAGATGCTGCTACATTTTTTTCCCAATAATCCTAATTTATTTTCTGTCTAGTTTCCTATAGTGAATTTACATATTTAAATTTTCTACTTGAATACTTAATTTTGTTATTTTCCTAAATACTACTGTCTTCTATTATTTACTATTTTATTTACACAAGGAAATACGGAATACGGAATAAAGGTGAGAACGCATTAGGCGGTAGCGGTCCCGTCGCATCGCGCACCGTTCTGGGCTGGTCTCTCGAGATCCTTTGGAAAAGATAGGAGGAGAACGCGATGCGAGCGAGAACGTCTAGTGCGAATGCATACATTAAAAAACATGGGAAGGAACTTCACCGTGGGCGGTCGGGACTAGCACAGACCGCGATGCGACGGGACCGCGACCGCCTAATGCGTTCTCTCCTTAAGTATACTATAATATTTATATTTTATTCGCCTTCAAGCTATTTAAAATACGCGACAATAGGCAACAGTGCGACGTTTACTTGATTTTTAGCGGGGAGGCAGTTTCGTGATTGGTCGCAGGATATATTAAATACACTTTGACCCTAGACCAACACCTAATTTTTTTTACATATTTTAAAATTTCGGCAGCGACTTGCTTTAGCCATTGGCGTGGAAATTGCCGAACTGTGTGGTTATTTATATTATTTGGTTTGTAGGGTCTGGTGATATATAGGTTTTGTCGATTTTGCAAATTCTCTTTTTTCACTATATAGTAGTTTAAGCCAAAAAAGTCGGAAGATCCGCTACATTTGAACCGAAAAAATGCCCTCAAAGTTCGAGTTTTGACACAAATTTTCAGCACCACTTCACAAAAGCACTAGAAATATAGACAAAACACATCTGAAAATCAATTGTCGGGTGAACATATTAACTAGGATACATTTGCGTCGAACGAGAGGCCTCCGTTTTGTTCCGGTCCTAATTTAAAGCGACTCATAGCTCCATTAAAGAAAATTAAATTTTACTTGTAAATATCCATCCTCATTTTTACTGTCAACTGTCACAATAGCCAAAACAAAGATTTTTAAGAAGGCACACTGTTGCCAGACGTTTACTGTAGTTTTGTTAGCAAAATTCATTAGAAAAATGCTGCGCTATAAGCGCAGCTTATTCACTACCAGCTAGTCATCTTGCGGCGGCATCCTTTGATTTGGGAAAGTCAAAAACCAAGTTTTGCAAATTTTAGAAGAGGGTCATGACTCGATATTGTTTTAAACGCCTGGGCATCTGAATAATACTTTTGACAGTTCGTTTAATTTAAAATATGCTTTTTATCGTCTAAAATCCGTTTAAAAACGATTTTAAAACGCAAAATTGTATAAAAATCCGAAATTTCCGGACCTCTCAGGGCGATAGCCGATGCTTCGGACGAATTTGTCATCTATTTTGAAGCGAAAATTCATTTTAAATTCAACTGTGGAACTGAACCGCTCTGGGCACTCTCAGGTAGGAGCAGTGCCCGACACCCCAACTTTCCGATTTCGATAGAGTTGACTAGCTGGTAGTGAATAAGCTGTGCTATAAGTGTCTCTACTCTTTTTTTTATTTAGGTGAATGATTTTTTTATGGCAGTAGCACATCCTATATTGCTCGACGAGCGGTGTGTGCGCGAAGATGTTGATTGACACGGTTCTTGAATAGTTAGTTAGGGGAACAGATGTCCTGGGAGCATATTCGCATGTAACAGGCAAGATGTCCATTCGGTAATGCCGATCGTTTCTTCATATGTGACGTGCACGATAGCATTTAGTCAGATGTCGTGACTGTTACATAGAATCAACAAATAAGTCTTCAATTATTTTAACACTTCATGCATGGCCCTCCGCTCGCTTCGCTCGCTACGAAGGCTAAACGAATAAAAACTAACCAAGTGCTAACCAAAACTAACCCAAAATAAAAAAAATTAAAATAAAAATTTTGGGTTAGTATTGGTTAGCACCTGGTTAGTGTCTATTTGTTGAGCCCCCGTAGAGAGCGAAGCGAGCGGAGAGTCATGCATGAAGTGTTTAAATAATTGAAGACTTATTTGTTGATTCTATGTAACAGTCACGACATCCGACTAAATGCTATCGTGCACGTCACATATGAAGAAACGTTAGGCATAGCCGAATGGACATCTTGCTTGTTACATCCGAATATGCGTCCTGGGAGTGAGTTCCACAGTGATGCAGTGCGCCAGACAAAGGAGTTCTTGTAAAGCGATGTTCTAGGTGTTTCCAGTTGTACGACGAACCGGTGCGCTCTTGTCGTCTATCGCCGTCTGACAGGCGTTGTCAGGGGCGGGATAAGGCGGGCCAAATCCAGGGAACATCTGCCGTAAAAGTATCTGTAAAACAGGGATTTCTCGGTCACATGTTTGCGGTGTTTCAGACTATCCAGATTCCGGGTCAACTCCGGGTCACCGACGAGACGCACAACTCTCTTCTGAACGGAATCCAGTAGCTTTAGGGTGTGCTCTGGCGTGGCACCCCAGATGTGTGAGCAATATTCTAAGCACGGTCTTATTTGCGCTTTGTAGAGCAAGAGCAACTGCTGCGGTGTATACATTTTTTGTTGCGAAATAGCGGACCAAGCTTCTGGGAGGCTGATGCTATTTTACATAAGAAAATGTGCCACTTTTGGAAACACTGTGTCATGCCCCCGGTGTCGGTTACTAAAATTTCAATATTTTCACGTTACAATTTCAATATTTTCACGTTACACCTTGGAAAGCCGTAGTGGAAGTTTGCACTTCTAGGGCAATTAAGGCTCAAAACGCGGATATATTTTCGGCTCAAATGTGGCGAATCCTCCGATTTTTTTGGCTTAAGCTACTCTATAGGACACCCCTTTTCTAGCGAAAAAAGAAAGAAAATTTGCAAAATCGACAACCTATATATCACCAGACCCTTAATTTGATGATATCTTTGAAGATTTTTAACCTTTCTTATATTTTTCTTGCATTTGGTGATTATTATACGCGGTTAACTAATTTTTATATATATCGGATAACTCTCTTAACTGAAATCTGTAAATTAAATTTTTTATTACAAAACAATTCCGAACGTTCTATAAAGAGCGGTTTGGAACATACTTGCTTCAATATTGCCTAACTTTTAATACAAAAATTGAACGCTAGAGAATTTATATGAGTTATTCTTCGCTTCTACGTCCTTCTATGATAGATAGTTGGTAGGTCTCATTTTATGTCCTATCAGCGCACAGAGTTTAAAGAATGTGATAAGTAAACAATCACCCCGGCCGGCCCTGTACCAAGCCATATCCATCAGTTCATTTTATTGTGCCGTCACGTGCAGTACGTTTTATTTAGTGAGAAGTGCGATGCCGAAAATAAGTGGAAAGAGAAGACATGCTGACGAGTTGGGAAACATAAGTCAGTAATTCATAATTTTTAGGTAATTAAATCTTTTTGAATTATAATATAGTGGTGAAAATATCACCTACAAATCATTGTTTGTCTAGAGGATTATCGTAAAGCATTCAAATTAATTTCCAAGAATTATTATATAGCAAAATGGATTTGCAGGATGCATACTTCCTTTTGCCTATTGATAGTGTCAAAGGATAGCGCCTGTATTGTCAAAGAAAACACTTGCAGTCTTTTACAGTCTTTAATAACGTAGAAAACATACTTTCATAAGTAAACACGAAAAATAACTGCGCATCGGGCATTAGTCATACCGCTACGCTAAAAACTGTTTGCGGGACGGTACGGGCGGCGTAGAATGCTTACTCCGCATTTGCTGGGCCGCTGCGCTGATAAAATTACAGTAGGAAATATAAAACATATCTAAGGGTTTATTTTAAAGATCACATAGGAATTTAAATTGTGTACCATTTGGTTAAATATAACACCTTTAATTTTTACAAAACTCCTTAGGCCAGTCGTTAAAAATTTAAGACGAGTGTAATCAATTTTCAATAGGGTGTTACGTCGGGTTTAAAATAAAACGACGAAAATTAATTAAGCACCCCAAATTACTGTATTAAACTCTTTACAACTTACACGCTGTCGGCGTATGACTAAGTATGACTAAAACTCTCGATACCGTGTTATATAATATAATTCGGATACCTACCGAATTACACGTAGTAAGCAAAAAACAATAAATAGATGAAAATATTTACGATTTTATGATAGCTAAATTGGTGGATAACCATAACAGGGGCCAAAGCAGTTTAAGAGTCCTTAGGGTTTATCATAAATAAGGAAAAATATATTCGCGCCAAGACAGGAGGTGGAATATTTGGGCTATATGTTTAATTCTAAACAAATGATCTGAGAATTACTAGAAGGAGAAAGAAGTTTAATTAAAAAATTATTGTCTGTAGAAATTGATGTCTGTTGTATAGGGTGTTAGTTGTTTTGACTAAAATGTCACCCGCAAAAATGGCTCGACAATTTATAACATTATGTTTGATATTAAAAGGCCTTGGGATCAGCTTTCGAAACGAAAGTTTGGAAGCTGTAAGCCTGTAACTTATTAACTAATATATATATCCTAGAACGAAAAGCAAAGCTAAAACCAAAAACAATTGAAATAACAGATTAAATATATAATAGACATATGTAGAAAAATGAAGTAGTAAAAATAGAAAAGAAGAAGGAAAGAAGAAATAAAATATACTTTACAGGGTGATAGTTGTTTTGACTAAAATATCACCCGCAGACTATTGTCTGCAAAATAGCTGTATACTTTACAGGGTGTTAGTTGTTTTGACTAAAATGTCACCCGCAGACCATTGTCTTCAAAATGGCTGTATACTTTACAGGGTGTTAGTTGCTTTGACTAAAATATCACCCAAAGACCATTGTCTGCAAAATAGTTGTATACTTTACAGGGTGTTAGTTGTTTTGACTAAAATATCACCCGCAGACCATTGTCTGCAAACTAGCTGTATACTTTACAGGGTGTTAGTTGTTTTGACTAAAATATCACCCGGAGACCATTGTCTGCAAATAGCTGTATACTTCACAGGGTGTTAGTTGTTTTAACTAAAATATCACCTGCAGATTTGTGGCTGCAAATTTAATTATTTCAAAATTTTTCATCTCTTTTTTTTTAGAGTCGAATTCCGACTTCAGCGACTCAGAAGAAGGTGGCTACACGGCCATCGATACATTAAATAAGGGAAAAACTGAAACCACTTCGAATAAAAATAGCGAGTGTTCATCATAATGCTTTTCTTAAAAAGGAAATTTGAAATAAATCCGTTTATAAATGAAGACAGTACAACAGCTGCAAATTCAAATCCCATAGGTACTACTTGTTTGGCAAAAATTTCTTTCAAAAGCAAAATCATGCCAGGAGATAAAAGAAAAAGGCGGCAGCTGAAATTAATAATAATAATAATAATTATTATTATTATTATTATTATTATTATTATTATTATTATAATATGATATATTTTTACTCAGGGTGGCCGTTTTACAAGCAAAGGTTAAAAGAGGAGAGGATGGACCAGAAACGGAGAGTTATTGAAATAATTCTGGTTTGTGAGATTCGAACGGTTGCATCCCTAGTGGGGAAGCTAGTATCGATATCACCTACCTTGATTTATGAATGGTTTCATGTGAAACCATTTGAGATAATTAGACTAAAAGCTCTAAGACAAAACTATAATAACTTTAAGACATGTTTATTCCGAAGTAATTAAACCAGGAACAAAACTGGTGGTTACATAATATTAAGAGATCCAAAAAACAAATAGATCAAAAATATTTCTGTGGGGAAATATTTTCAAATGCGTCAAAAAATTGGCTTGCTAGAGAATTTTGGGAGCAACAGGGAAGCTATAATATCGTAGTAACTGTTTGGAACTATATGCTGCGTTTTACGCCCTCAAATGTTTCGCAGGCAATCTGCCTACAGGCAACATTATTATTACTTCGTATAGATAATGTAACTGCATTAATAAGATGGGTAGTGTTCGACATTCTCTATTAAGTGAGATAACCTATTAAGTAAGATAACTAGAATTATCTGGGGCTGGGGCGAATCGAGGAAAATATTTATATTTGCTCCATATAAAAATACAAAGTATAATATCGAAGCTGATTCTATGTCCAGAAATTAGATTAAAGATACCGAAGTTGAATTAAATAACAATAGTTTCTTTTTTCAAGTTATAAATAAGTACGGTACCGCAGATATTGATCTTTTTGTTTCCAAGATCAATGGAAAATGTAGTAGTAGTAGTAGTAGTAGTAAGGGTGGGGGGCCGAAGCCCGGTAAGTAGGCCTATAAGTCCCTTTTCACCGTCCCCGATCCGCCCTCCCCTACCTGGCTACTTCCAACACCCGGCCCGCACTGAAACGGCCCGTCACTTTGATAAAGGTGAGGACGTCCTCCCAGTCCAGATCCTTTAGATCTTCCCGAGCAAGTGTTGGTGCTCCCAGTATCTTCCTCCTTAGGCGACTCCACCTATCACAAATTCCTATATAGTGGTATGAGGACTCCTCCCCTGTCCCGCAGTTCGGGCAGAGTGGGTTGTCCCTCACGCCGATAAGGTGCAGATGTCTGTTTAGGCTTCCATGCTCAGTCAGAATACCTACCAAGTTCCTGATGTCCTCTCGGCTCTTTTTTAGCAGTCGCCTTGCTCTGGATCCGTCAGGATTTAGAATCATTTCCTTGGCTTGTCTGCATCCTTCTTTTCCTCACCAATTGTGATTTGTCTTGTTCCAGGCCCAGTTATTTAGTTCCTGAGAGATTTGCCTTTTACTTAAGCCCAGACCAGGTTCTGGACCGACGAGGTGGCTCATTGAGCCTTGTCTTGCCAATTCATCGGCCCGTTCGTTGCCCTCGATGCCACTGTGCCCTGGAACCCATCTGAGTCTTACTTCCTAGCGCACAGCCAATCTATCTAGGGCGTCTCTACATTCCTGAACTAGCTTACAGCTTGCCCTGGGTCTTTGGATCGCCCTGAGAGCGGCTTGACTGTCCGAGTAAATATATATACTCTCTACACCTTCTGTTACCTCCGACTTTTTTGCTACTTTCAAAATAGCAAACACCTCCGCCTGGAAAACAGTGGCATATCTCCCCAGCGTAGTGCTTTCTCCTGATTTAGTGTTGTCTAGGTATACACCGGCTCCGGATGACTGTGTATTAGCCATCCATGAGCCGTCAGTGTACCATGCGTGTACGCCGCTCGGCGTACGTACCTGGCCTGACAGCCACTCCTCCCTTGATGGAAATTCCACTTGGAAATTCCTTCTCAGTCTTAATCTGCCATCTGAAATATTGCCTTTGGTTGCAATGATGGGTAGATCCCTACTCATTTTGGCGGCAATAGTCGTATGGCCTTTCCCTGTGTAGTCCGTTCGCCATAGGCCACTGTCGATCATCCTTTTGTGAGCCGCCATTGCCTCTCTCTCAATCCAGATCGGGAGGTCGGCAGCCCCAGAATGATGTTCAGTGCTGCTCCGGGAGTTGTTCTCAATGCTCCGGTAATACCCAAACAAGCCAGCCTTTGCAGTCTGGCCAGTTTCTGGGCATTAGTGGCTCTGGCCACCGCTGGCCACCAGACCACGGATCCGTAGGAAATCCTCGGTCTTACCACAGCAGTGTACAGCCACTGGAGGATGTAAGGTTTTAAACCCCACTTCCTACCTACCGTTCTCCTTAGTTGCCACATAATCGCGGTAGTCTTATTCACCACCTGTTCAACGTGTGCCTTCCACGTCAATTTACTGTCTAAAATAACTCCCAAATATTTGACTTGTTGACTTAGGCTCAATCTCGTCTGGTAGAGTAACCAGATAAGGTCACGGTCGCCCCTGAATTAGCTGGCAAATTGCGCATGTGCAGCAGAAGCCATTGCCTTTTGTCGACAAAAGTGCATCATCAAGAAAGAAAAGAAAAGAACAATACACAACATTAAATACAGTAGGTGACACATGAGTGATGACAGACACCGCTCCAACTCGAACGAAAAGCGTTTTTCCCAGTTCATGAACCGAACAGGAACTCGTGACGCAATAATTAGGTGCAGAATGGGCAGAAAGAGCAAAATGTTGAACAGACCTTTAGTATACTTAACTAAGCTATTACAGATCAGGGCGAAGCTATAAATACACTAAATTACTTATTTATTTATTTATTTACGAAAATTACATTAATTTACAGAGTACAAGTATTACTTAAAAACTACTAGTAGTTTGACCGTACAATGCTACAGTGACTAAAACTGTGTAGCTTGGAAAACACGATTTTCTTAGCTGCTAGTTGGAGTTTATACAATGCAGAGAAAAAAAAAGATTGAGCGGGTCTGCTAGTACTCGAGACACTGATGTATAAACATATCCTATATCGACATCATCGACATGAAAATCTAAGGCCACCTTAGGCCGCGTGACGCAACGCAATATACGCAACCACTTATTTGGAATTGGTTGCTTCTATTCTGGCGTTAGAAAGAACCTAATCACTGCACATGGTTATGATGTCACATCCGCTTGCACATTTCCGTCCCATTTGCCAAGATTTACCCTCATACCGCCGCGTAAGATGTTTATACATCAATAATCAAGCTCTGAGCAGTAGTCAAGATTCTATTGACTGGGCAATGAAGTAAATAAGAAGTTCTACAGTACGGAACATGCAGTAGGGTTTTCTTAAGAGTGTGATGGGCGGGAATATAGGCAAAGCACACATCGTAATATTCCCTTCTGTCTGCCAATGTGTTAAAGTTAAGATAATTTATAGCTAGTTTTCTTGTAAGATTTATTTCTGATTTAGAAATCAAAATTTCAGAAATTTATTTTGAATGTGATTTAACCTGTCAATATCTATTTGATTGTAAGGACACCAGATGATACTACAAAACTTGCGTATAGACCTAATAAATGAGACATTTTCAGTGCGAACACACATTCCTAATAAATTCCAACATGCGGTTTGCCCTATTAATGACGTTTTCAAAATGAGAGCGAAAGGACAGTTCATTATCCAGGAAAACTCCCAAATCCTCTATAACACTTACTTCCTTCAGAGCTATGTTGCTGATAGAGTATTGACCCTGTAGTTTAGCCAACTACCGTAGATCTTATGAATTTGCATTTGTCAACAACATGGCTATGTCGTTTGCCCGGCATGACAATTTTTGCGATAGCTTTTTACTGTTATTTATATTTACTAACCATTTTCAGCCCGCAGCTGATGGCAAATGCTTCAGTTTCTCTACCTTCGATGTCGGTCTTGTTGTGATGTTTGAGCCAGTTAGTGTTGTGGGCATTTAAATCTCCCAGAACCATTATTTCTGAATTGGGGTGATCGACCTGTATTGAGTCAAAGCTAGTGTTGAAAAAAAGGTTTGTGAGTGTTGAGCCTGGCAGACTTTACACGGAGAGGAATTTTTCGCGTTTCGGCCGTCTTTGTGATGAGACCAATGATTGGGAGAGAGTATCTGACTCT
Organism: Pissodes strobi; assembly: GCA_016904865.1. Classification (NCBI taxonomy): domain Eukaryota; kingdom Metazoa; phylum Arthropoda; class Insecta; order Coleoptera; family Curculionidae; genus Pissodes; species Pissodes strobi. The sequence continues at coordinate 73,268 of MU183430.1, forward strand.
GGAGGCAGGCTAGGTCACTTCCATTCTGTGATTTTGGGGTTTTAACCAGGCATTTCCTATTGTTAATAAAAACAGGTACACAAAGGGTTTGAGGGTATTAGGAAGCAATATGCGGTGCCTTCAATATGTTCGAAAGTTTTCAATGGATAATCAACTCTTCTTAGAATATTTTAATCACTACAGGAGAATATATCGTAAAACCATTGCCCTTTCCAAGCGATTGTACTATGGTCGACGAATTGAAAATTCTTGTAATAAATCAAAAGAATCGTGGTGTATTGTGAATGAGCTCTGAGGGAAAAGTACTGATGTGCCAACAGATTCCGAGTTGAGTGCCGACAGTATTAATTCATTCTACTGCAGTGTTGCTATTGAACTGACCAATAGTATTTCAGCCGTGTATGAGCCCGAATACTTTATGAGGGATATAAATGTTACTGAGACTTTCTTTTTTGGTCCTACAAATACACTCGAGGTCAAAAGTATTATTGGAAGGATCAGGAAAAAGACAGGATGGGACCAGCTCTCTTTGAGGATTTTGTCTGCTCCTGCAACCAAGGCTCTGGAAGCCCTAGCTAAGTCAATAAACGACTCATTTCCAACGGGTTTGTTTCCTGATTGTCTTAAGCAGGCAGTAATTGTCCTTCTTCATAAGGGCGGTGACCACAACAGCCCGTCCAATTTTCGTCCAATGGCGCTGCTGCCTACCTTGTCAAAGATCGCTGGTGAGAGAGAGAATGACTTTATTTTTGATTAGACTTTGCCTTTTGAATCCTAGGCAGTTTGGCTTTCGGGAATCGAGGGGTACGGGTGATGTCATTTTTGATCTTTTTCACCTTCTTTACACCGGCACCGGGCTGAACTCTGGTGAGGCGACTGCAGCAGTGTTCTGTGATATATCCAAAACATTTGACTGTGTAGATCATGGAATACTGCTGTGGAAGCTGGAAAAGTATGGCTTTAGGGGCCCTTCTTTGTGCTGGTTTGGTTCCTATTTGTCGGGTCGTGTTCAGAGGGTCAGATTTGGGCGGCATTGCTCGGGTGCCCTACCGATTTCCTCTGGGGTTCCCCAGGGTTCTGTCCTGGGATCATTACTCTTTCTCATATATGTTAATGGCCTGCCTCTATTGTCGATAAAAGGCAAGGTAACTATGTTTGCCGATGACACCACCATTATATGGCGTGAAAGGGATGTGGAACAGCTGAGATTGGCCTTGGACGATGACCTGGCCAAGGTTAAGGATTGGTGCGACGCAAACCGCCTCTGCTTTAATGCGCTGAAAAGAAATATTTTGAGTTTTAGATGTTTAATGGATGACATTTCTATAAACGATAAACTTGTCGTGGCAGAGAGTTCAAATAAATTTTTGGGATTAACAATTGATGGTGACCTTATATTCCAAGAACACATAAAAGAGGTCCGCACTAGGGTGTCCACTAATTGTTATGCGCTTAGAGTTATCATAAGGAGCTTGGATTTTCAAATGGCAAAGAGTGCCTACCATGCCCTTGTCGAGTCCCACCTTGTCTATGGCATTTGCTTTTGGGGATCATGTGCCCGGTATCTTTTTGACTCGGTCTTTGTTTTGCAGAAGCGAGTAGTTCGTACCCTCTTTGGAGTGGGGCACCGCGAGTCTTGCCGTCCACTTTTTGTGAAAAATACATTTTTTACACTTTACTCCCTTTACATCTTGCGGACGGCAAATATCGTTTTTGCTAAGCATGGGTTAGAGATAGCTCTGGCTGGTTCTTTTGGAACTAGATCGACTGACACCCTCCGGTTGCCTATTTCACACTCTTAGCTGGTCAGAAAATATTTTATTTTTATGGGTAAGCAGATTTTTAATCACCTACCCCTTAGAATAAGAACAAAAGGTGCAAAAGGTGCAATATTAGATTTTTTGTTTTATATTTATGACAGGTTTTATATTTAAATTTAGGTTTCAATGTTCCTATTTAGTATGGCTTTGTCAACAACCATTTCGTTTAGACAATAAAGCTACTTTTTGATTGATTGATTTATTGATAGGGCATGCCAGTGGGCTCTTCTATGTAAAAACCAAAACGAGAGTAAATCCTCCCGATAAAACAGTTTGAGTTATATCAGCTTTCAGGATATTCACACTGAACGCTCAAATTTTTATTTTGTTTTGTTTTATTCCTTCTAGTAGGGTTCAGATAACAATATGGTTATGGTTTAGCATTTGTAGCTACAAATGTAGTGAGTTGTTCCGAATTTTTACATTTCTACTTTATATTAGAATATTTTCATGATAATGGCCTGTTTTAAAATTAAAATAAAACTGCTTTAGTATTTTCTGGCGAAAATTACATTTTCTACATCCGTCAGCGTCAGGTAAAAATAAAACAGAAAAAAGAACGGGGACATAAATTACAAAACGGTAACAACAGCTGGTGCTAGGGCCTAAAGAGGAGAGAATTCTAAGAGTCGGACTGGGTCGCAGATTGACTTTATTAACACGAATATTCAATTTGTTTATATAGTTCTGCCCAGGAACTGAAATAATTGTTTGAACTGTCCTGGTCCCCATGTAGAATTAAGTATCCGAAGTCTATTACTGTTTAAACTACTTGCCAATGAATGTAGGTTTAGGAAATTCTGCAAAAAGTTATCTACTTCAAGTATATCCGCTAGTTATATTATTTATATTTTACGTTTTGTAATACTAGTTGGATTTTAAATTATGCTCTCTCTCTTCGTCGGCAATAGCCGTGGGCATCTCAATTTACATCTGTTTTCGAAGAACCTAGTTATTGGAACATTCTTCACGTGAGAAGCGAAGATTTGACCCTAAGAAATAGGGATGCATTGTGTTCGTGAAGAATGCGATTGATTCCGATCGCATGAGAATCAAAAAGCTTACGCCTCCTTTTTCCACGTTATGGCTCGGGAATTAACACCCAGGAGTGAAATCATGACAACTCTGAATGACAAGTAATCTCATTGGGTTTTGCTGATATCACTGTGGATATTTACGATAATTGGGGCCCTCTGCACTGCAATGTGTCTGAGCGTTAGTTAATTTGTGTTATGTCTAACCGACCGCGGCCTTGTAACTCAATTAAATCTGCCGATAGATGTGTCGCGCTCCAATTTTATGGAACTTGCCCTCAGGCACTTTGTGACTATATTTATTTTAGTTGATAATCTGTGGCTCGCTTAGGTTTGATCAAACAACTCAAATAAGATATTATGTTATTAGTCTAACTTTGCTTATTTATATTACATTAATTACGTTTGCTTGCCGGTCTGTATTTTTAAGAATTGAGTTAATAAAACCTACTGTTAAGCCTCATTAGATCCGTCAAATTCATATTCTATTTTCGGTTTGAATATTTCAAAACTTTTTGGGCGTACTGATTTGCTTAATTTCAAGACTCCGGCTGATAACTTTTAGGGACCACTGATTTGCTTGAGAACTTCATATTTATCTTTTCACGCGGCAAGCTGCAACTTTTGTAATATTCGGTTGGTAGCTCTGAATAGTAGTAATGCGCTATTTTCCCATAATTGTTGCTTTCGACTTGGATTTTTAAAGGTTTATTATTTCGTTTAGGAATATTTCCTATTATTTATTGAAAATTTTAATTTTAGCTCATTAATTGTGGTTTCCGTTTTACAACCATAATAAACGAGAACTAAGTCGTTTATTATCTTAGAATTATTCCTCGTATCGAATTGTTAGGCATTTCTCAGCCCTACCATTTTTTCTGATCGATGCTTTTTTCTCTAATTTCGTGGAGGCAATTGACTGAAATCAGTGCCTCGTTCTTCTAGAAATATCCATCGGTGATAAAGGAAGCGTTTTGGCTATTAGTGCAGTCATAGTGGACTCAACTTTTTGTATTGTATTTATATTACCCTTCTAGGGGATCTGTGAGTGAGTCCCTAATCAATGCTTGACACTACCAAGTTATTGGGATATTCGTACTGCACTAGGTAAGCTTTTTCTGGAATTATTTTTTTTTATTCCTTGAGAAACACATGGTCGCCATGACGCTAAAGGTTATTTTCCATTATTTCTAAAAGCTTTCCGAGCTCATCTTACAAAACCGAGGTAGTTGATCCTCCAGCCTCCAGCAAGCCTCCAACACGAGAGTTTGCTAAAGTTTTATTTGTTTACTTTAATATTTTAATTGCCTTTATCTGTGTTAACCCTTTTTTTACATTGACCACCATTTGCATTGCATTCCATGAGATATTGTACCTACTTCCTTTTATCATATCTGAATTTATATTTTAATGTGTCTTTAGTTTTGATGATATGGGGAAGTTTATATTATTTAGGGGTGATTCATACCTATTTCTTTTTTATATTCAAGATGTTTGTACCTTTTGTATTTCTTTTATTTGCTGATGGTCACTGAAAATCCATTGATAATTTTTGGGGGATTTGTTTTATAAAGAAATAATATATATGCAAGGGAGGGCTATACTTTCTCCATTGAAGTAAGGGGCTTGGTCTAATTAGTATTGGGATATTACAGGGTTTTACCACCGGCTTACCCCACTTCCAGTTTTACCACCGGGGCTAGAAGCTAGTACCTGGGTTTTGCTTCAGGTGCCTGGCGCCTCCACCAGAGGTACTTCTTTTACATCAACTGCTGAGCTTGACGCCTTTATAGCAGCGGTCTTCAACCGGATCTAACGTGGTATCGTTACTATTATTATCTTTTGTTTTATTATTATGAATTTAGCACTGTTGATCGTGCCTTAAGATAGCTTGCATAATTTCATTAAATCATTTATTTTTCCTGCTGATTGATAATCGTTTTTAATATTTAAATATAAATTTAGCATTGTCGGCCAAGCTTTAATTAATTGATTCATTTGTTTATCTGGTCGATTGATATAATTATTGTGGCATTTTATCAATTGATATTATTATTATTATTACACATTTAAGTGGTGCAGCTACTAGCTCACACATACATTTACGTACTAATCTTAGGTAAACCAAAGTGATCACCTCGGATTGTAGTGTTTAGATTGTTTAGGTGTAAGGTATAAAGTACCGAGTTTACCAACAGAATTGGTCTCAGTACAATCGTCACATTGTACCCTCATTATTCATTACCTAATAGTTTTTTTGGTCACTCCTTTGCTTTAAATTGCTTAAAAATTTCACTGTAATATTGTTGATCTTTGGAAAAAAAACCTCGAAGCCAATAGATTGATCCTAAATTATTAAGATTGTGTTTTCTTGTTAAGTTAAGATTGTGTTTCCTTGTTTGATAAGCGTGCCTAACAACCCCGTACAACCCCAGCGGGGCTTTTCCAGTTTAGCTGGTAAGAACTGGTGGCGCTCTTGAACTCCACTCTCGGAGCCGGATATTGCAAACACGACTCTCCTGTGTTAGGTTTGTTTTAATTAAAATCTTAACTTGCTTACCTTTTAACTTTAATAAGAAAATCGTGTTGCATGCCACTAAGCATTTCTTTGGATTATTTTGCCATGAGTAGTGAAAAACAACACTTTCTATATATTTTTCTATGGACACACGTTAATTTTTTTATACTTTCCGCATTGAAGGAACTTTCTTTGTATACCTTCGCATTCAGAATCACTGGTATCTAATATATGTAAACGAAGTCGTCATTACGATCGCTTTACGTATTACTATTTTAACTGATCAGAGCGAGAAACATTTTTTTTTTTGGTTAATTATGATCCACACCATTCCATTCTACAGTTACCATTTATCACAACGTCTCAGCTGCTTACCACTCCAATTATCGTAAATGCCCTATCATCTTACAGTTGACTCAAATACCTATGGCAAGGTTACTGTAAATTCGATTGGCCAGGTGAGCAAGAACAACAAGATGCGGTCGCAGTGCTTGGATATTTGTGCAGCGATGGGAAAAATAAAATCCGTAAATCCACCCATGAATTAGAGAAAGCACCTAAAACAAGATGTCATGTCAACAAGAAGGTTCAATCAGCTTTCCCTGGCTGGTGTTATGCTACACTAATAAAAAGTGAATATTATTATATGCGTCCGCCTTGGCTGCTGCATGATTGACGGGCATGGAGGAAGAGGGTAACAGCCACCATTCATAAAATCTCGGAAATACATGAATTTATGGTTACAATAAAGATAACAAGCTCCAGCCCTTTTTTACGCATATTTGGCAACACTGCGTAAAAAATTCATTCGTGCGCATAGCCATTTGTATGTGTTTTGAGAGGCAAAAAGGTGCAACACGTTTTTCCTATTAAAGTTAGCAAGTAAAGAATTTATTTAAAAAAAAAACTAGCACCGGAAAGTCGTGTTTGCATGGCCCGGCTCCGGTAGTGGAGTCGTAGAGCGCCACCAGTTCTTCCCAACTAAACTGGAAAAGCTCCGCTGGTGTTGTACGGGGATACTAGGCACGCTTATCAAACAAAGGAACTCAATCTTAACTTAACAAGAAAACACAATCTAAAATTTAAGAAACAATCTATTTGCTACTAAGTTTTTTTTTTAAACACAGCAACAATACTACAGTGAGAATTTTTCTTAGAAGGTTAAGGCAAAGGAATGTCGAAAGACTATTAAGTAATTAATCGCTAGGGCACAATGTGAAGATTGTACGGAGACTAATTCTGTTGTTACTCGGTACTGTATGCCTTACAACTAAATGCTCTAACACTACAATCCGAGTGATCACTTTGGTTTACCTAAGCTTATTACATTATGCATGCGTGCGCTAGTAGCTGCACCAATTATAAATGTAGCTATAATAATATCAATTGACAAAAGGCCACTTTAATTTTTTTTATGGCAGTGGCACACACACTAAAGGTAGACCCTATGGCGCTCGACGAGCGGTGTGTGTGCGAAGATGTTGATTGACACGGCTCTTGAATATTTGTAAGTTGTAATTAGTGGAAAACAGATGTCCTGGGAGTGAGTTCCACAGTGATGCAGTGCGCCAGACAAAGGAGTTCTTGTAAAGCGATGTTCTAGGTGTTTCGATGTTGCAACGTGGTCATGCCAGGACATATTGCTGTTGACCGAGACACCCAGCAGTCCGATTGACGAGGATGAAGGAATGGTCGATCCTGCCATAACGATGTCAGGGCCCGCTGTACTGGCCCTCTTGGTAAACGTTGCTGCTTGGGACTTTGCTGCATTGAACTTGACTAAATTTCGGTCGCCCCAAGTTTGAAGTTTCTCCAGGTATTGATTTATTGCCGTAATCTGCTCCTGTCTGCGGTGATGAGTCTCAGTCGCTGGTAAGGGGTTTTCTGATCTAAAGTGGGAGACACGGGTACTGTCATCTGCAAAACTGTAAACAGGATTATTTGTTTCGGTCAGCAGGCCAATAATATAGATGAGGAACAGAGTTGGTGAAAGTATTGCGCCCTGAGGCACGCCCGCGTTGATGGTGAATGTGTCCGAGATGTGTCCATCGACTGCAACGTGCAGAGATCGGCTCTTAAGGAAACTGGCAAGCCAGCTGCAGAGAGAGGCTGGCAGTCCGAAGGACGGTAGTTTGTTGAGCAGTCCGTCATGCCAAACTCTGTCGAATGCCTTTGAAATATCCAACGCAATCGCTCGAGACTCTCCGTAGTTCTCAATTGCCCTACTCCATATATGAGTGACATAGGCCAATATATCTCCTGTCGATCTCTCTTTGCGAAAGCCGTATTGATTATCGCTGATTATTTTGTTGTTCTCGAGATACTTGAGTAGTTGCTGATTGACTACACGTTCCATGACTTTGGAGATTATTGGAAGCAAGGCAATTGGACGATAGTTTGAGGGCATGGTTTTCTTGCCTTTTTTTGGAACAGGTTGCACTCGAGCGACTTTCCAAGAAGATGGGTAAATCCCTTTTCCGTAAGACAGAGAAAAAAGCCTGGAAAAAACGGGTGTTAGTTCGTTGGCGCAGTTCTTTAACACGATGGCAGGTATTCCGTCCGGTCCTGATGCCTTTTGCGTATCTAGTTCTTTAAGGATTTTGCGAATATCACGGTGAGAAAACTTGACTTCTGCCATGGTAGTGTTGATGTTCGGTATGGTGGGGAGAGTCTTGCCTTGGGGGACGTCTAAGGTAGAGTGCGATGAAAACATTTTGGCGAGCATGTTGGCTGTAGTCGCCGTGATGCCACGTTCGTCCGTCAAAGGTGGGAGAGACGTTTTTGTAAAGTTGTTACTTACTGCCTTTGCTACCGACCAAAAATTCCTGGAACCACTGGGGCATTGCAAAAGTTTATTCCTGATCCTTTGATTGTGTTTGTCCTTAGTTTCGTCGATCACACGCTTGCACTCGTTTCTCGCTTCGATAAAATAATTGCGATTTTCAGCGGTCTGATTTTGCTGCCAGTACTTGTAGGCTTGCTGTTTCCTACCTACAGCTCTTTCGCATCTTCTGTCGAACCAGGGCTTTCCTTTTGATGGTAACTTGATGGAATTTGGGATGTATGCTTCCATTCCTGAGGAGATTACTTGCGTGATCTCTTCGCAGCAGACTGACGATGACGGGTCGTCAGTGCCAAAGCAGACGTCGAGCCAAGGAAAATCTAGGTAGAACTCCCTTAGATCGTCCCAGTTTGCGGAATTGTAATGCCAGATTTTGCGAGGCAATGGTGGATCCTTCTGTATGGGTGGCAATTCACAAACCGTTGTAATAAGTTTGTGGTCGGAAGTACCTAATGGCGGACCAACTGTAACCTTGTACTGGTCAGGATTGGTGGTCAGAAAAAGATCCAGGAGGGCGGCGAATTCGCCCCTCTCTGAGATTCGAGATGGTTCGTCTACAAGTTGAGTAAGCCCGCAGCTGATGGCAAATGCTTCAGCTTCTCTACCTTCGTTGTCGGTCTTGTTGTGATGTTTGAGCCAGTTGGTGTTGTGGGCATTGAAGTATCCCAGAACGATTATTTCTGAACTGGGGTGATCGACCTGTATTGAGTCAAAAGTGGTAGCTAGTGCTGAAAAAAGCTTTGGTAGGCTCTATCGCTGGGAGGGCGATAGAGACAACATATAAACTTGGTTAATCCCTTGGCGGTGAACTTGAGCCACATGACGTCAAGGTTGTTCGGTTCGAGTGTTTCCTCGCGGTGGCATGAAAGGTCGCTTCGGAACGTGATTTGGGAAAACCACTTAGCGCTTCCCAATTCTGGTGGAGTGGTCTTTCACCGGACATGCGAGTAGGCTTATGCATCTACCACCTAGGGCCGCTTCCAGTCGAAGCATCGGCCTCAGACTCATTCCTTTGGCGGTACCTAGTCTGACAGGGATAAAAATGGGGTTTGTTGGATCACTCCCCAGTGATCAGCTCCAGACTTTATACTTTGGTGTTCTCCAGCCTGGAGGAGGACGATGGGATTTGATGGGCCACATCCCGTGGCAACTCGGAATGATGGGGGCGTCACTCCCCGTAATCAAACAAACTCCTCTCACCAGATTGACGTTCCTGCCAACCAATACAATGCAGCCCCTCCTGTCACAAACTGTCATTGATCAGCTCCAGACTTTGTACTTTGGTGTTCTCTAGCCTGGGGGAGGACGATGGGATTTGATGCGCCATATCCCATAGCAACTCGGAATGGCGGGGGCGTCACTCCCCGTAATCAAACTCCTCTCACCAGTTTGAAGTTCCTGCCAGCCAATACAATGCAGCCTCTCTTGTCACAAACTGTCATTGATCAGCTCCAGACTTTGTACTTTGGTGTTCTCCAGCCTGGGGGGAGGACGATGATTTGATGCGCCATATCCCATGGCAACTCGGAATGGCGGGGGCGTCACTCCCCGTAATCAAACTCCTCTCACCAGTTTGACGTT
>MU183430.1:93341-115199 GCA_016904865.1 Pissodes strobi
GGGTGTGGAATTATGGGTACATGCTGCCTGATGCTTAGAAGATTACGGGAACGTGAAATGCGAGCGACAAGGATCGAACAATAACAGATGACGATACAAAGGATACGGTGCGACAGTAATATACGACCTGAGGAAGCTTCCTGCATACATGAAATATAAATCCCGGATTGCGCGTGCGCGGATACGTCATTGCTTTCCTGTCGTGCTTCGCTACTACGATTTTACACCGTCGTTGAGGCGGTAGGTAAGGTAAGGAACGTGTTAGGTAGGTTACACGTGTACGAGAGAGAGAGGTAGAGATAGTAGAACGTAGCAAGCACCCGCCATGAAAGAGAGAGAGATAGTACAACTGGCCGTAAACGTATCAAGCACCAGCCATGAATGAAGGAGAGAGAGATAGAGAGAGAGAGAGAGTAGTGTAGTGTCAGTGAAGGAGGGAGAAGGTGTAGCGTGTGTGTGTGTGAGCGAGAGAGTGTACAGGTGTTTGTGTAGCACCTACGTTAATACCTATGCAGTAGCAGCAAAGATGGACAAGAAAGGCGGCGACGATGGCGGGCTGATGGCGGCTGTCATGGCGGCGATCTGCAGGAAGCGGCGTGGGTCCGGCTCAGCTGCTGAATTTGGGAAATTCAGAGCAAGGATGTACAAATTCCACCATTTGTATTATACTTAATAATTGATGGGTTGGAGAAATATTTTCAAACTTTGAAGTAAATAATTTTTTCTTCAAACGTCAGTAAATCCGTCATTACTCGACTGTGTAGGCGGCCGTGAAGTTTCATTTTTCCTCCGCCGGAGCTTTACTTTTCACTTTTCCGCCGGCGGAGGTAAAAGTGTTACCATAGCAACATAGAAACAAACAAACAATAAAACAAGCGTCAACAACTCAAGAATTATTAAACTAAAATTTGTATTTATCACTCAATTTGTGCAGTGCATTTCTAAAAATCACTAATTTAGGAACAAATTGGTTATTATTTAATCGAACTTACTCAACAACTGCTTATAAATACGGAATTAAAACGCAATCGGAGATGCAATTTTAAAAAAATAATTATTATTGACAGTGTCCACTGACAGCTTTATGTTATATTACTATAGCAACAACCTGTGCCTATTCACCGACACCGGTCTAAGCCGCCTTGCGACCCCACTTATCTTTAATAACTATTAATTATTACTATTAAAAAGAGATGTTTTTGCATTAATTTGTCGACATTTGAAGAAAAAACAGCATATTTCATTTGGAGGAAAAGTTACTTTTCATGGCTTGCTCTCTATTAACAGCCTCACTCCGTTCGGCTGTTAAACACGAGCACGCCATGAAAAGTATCACTTTTCCTCCGTATAAAATAATATACTATTTCCAATTGATAATAGTATATTGTGTAACTAGGAGGAAAAGCAAAACATTCCTGGACGACTGGGGTAGTTGCTGGACGAGGCGCTACCGAGGCCAGCAACACAGGAGTCCAGGAATGTGCTTTTCCTACGAGTTGCACATACTATTTTTTATCCGATCGAAATTAATTAGAATACGTACTTATATAAATAGAGCCAAATATTACTCTAAATAAAACGGTGTTTTAAATTTAAACTCAACATAATATCAAGTTTTGAATCGAGCGAGCTTGAAGTTTATTACGTAGCTACGGAAACTACAGCTAAATATTACTTTTGATAGACGTCAGATCTGACAAACAAGGCGTTTGAATATGACAGAAATGTTACATTCCCGGCCTAGGACGGGAATGTTATATTCCCGGACAGTTATTTTCTATTCTTGTACAGTTATTGCATGTTGCCAAGCAACGAATACAATATACTGGAATCATGACTTTTGCGGTGAGAAAACACATCGGAAAGGTGTCGTTTTTCGTCCGATCGGATAAAAATAAAATTAGCAAATTGTTCTGGTGGAGATTTAAGCGCGCCATAAATATCAGTTTCCGTTGTGAAAGCTCTTAAATGGATTAATAAATTAGAAACGTCTAAGTTTTGACATTCCTTTGCAAATGATTCACAGCTATGCAAGTGCCTGTTCAATTAGATAACCGCAAACATAGCTGAAGGCATTTTGAGTTGCTAGGTTTTCATTTCTGTAGCTATAGTTTGGTAGAGTTATCGCATTAGTTAACTGGTGTTCTTCATTGACAATATTTTTAGCTACATGTGCAATATCAAAATTAATTATCAATTATTGATCAAAATTTTCTTGGCAGTTCATTTGGTCCGTATGGAAACAACTTTACCAAAATAGCTTTCGGAAGGCGGTCTAAAACTATATGTATATAGGGATGGGATTAACATTGTTACCGCTTTGTTGCCGGGCACTTCCAAAAAAGTTTTCGATGCAATCTGTATTTATACGTCTTGTTTTTAAGTGTTTAAAATTTGCTTTTGAAAGTTTTTCTCACAATTTGATAAGCCCATGAATTGTTACAGCCAACATTTTGGAAATCCCGCACTAATTCTGAAAACGGCAGATTATTCAAAAAACTTTTGTATAAAACATTTTTCTGTATCCCTTTTAACTAAGAAAATATAGGGTAATTTTGAAATTGACATTTTTTAAAAATTTTCCCCCGTATCTCTTGAGCGAGCGAAAATTTTCAAATATTGATTTGACCATTTTAAGTTAGACCTAAAAAGAGAGCACATGACACCTATATTACTTTTTTTTATAGCACTAACAATTACGAAGATACCTTAAAAAGTGTCGAAAATGGGACACCCGGTACATTGTGCTTAAATGCCACCGGACCACACTGAAACGATTGTTAAGACGATATATATATGCACAACCATAACGTCTCAACCAATAAGCAATGATAATTTTGACCCATAATTGTAGGACGTTGGTGTTCGTTGTGGAGAAGTTTCACTGTAGATACCTACTATGGGACATAGAAAGAAGAACACTTGGTCTTTTTCTATACCTACAACTCATAAATATGCTCTGCTATAAAACATCATATCCTCCATAATAATAAAGTTATCGATGTTCTCAAAATGTTGTGAATAGTTTAACTTTTCTTATCTGACGTCATTTAGAAAAAATAATATTATTTTATTAGTTTTAAGTTAAATATTTTCATTTCAGAATAACCTAATGGTAGAAAAACATGAATTTGACAACTCAGTAACATACTAATATCGACTGTTACCTAAAAGGATAACTATTTAATAAATAGTTTTAAGAAATAATTTATATAAAAATAAATACTTACAGTTCTGGATTTCTGGGAAACGAAAATAAACTATATCCTTGCCCACTAACAACCGAACATCCCCTATAGACACAATTGTTACTCGAACTCGACATGCCTATAATTATTATTATTATATACCATTTGAAAAAAACCAACAAAAAATCGAAAATGCAGATCGTTAAAAAATGCACTATTAGCGACACGAACACTGCCACTTGGACTACAAAACAACTTATCTGTTGACATCAATGACATATCTCGAGACTGACGGACCTGACGGAAAAGCAGCATATTTGGCGAATGCGCATACTAGATTGAAATTATTCTGTCGCTTCTCAACAGTTTAGTATTCTCGGCTAAAATACTGCAAAAGTCCTAGGACTAATCGTCGTGTAATCGATGCCTTAAAATAAATTTCCATGGTAACCCTATTGTTGTGGATATTTTTTGACACATCAGAAGCGTGACATGACACTGATTTTTTTAATAGCAAGTCATGAAATTATTGACAGCTCAAAACGTCAATATATTGGGTAATTATTTAGAAAACGGGTTTTCGCTAATATAAGAGATTTTTGAAAAATTCTTTTTTAACGTGTTTATATAGGTGAAATATAACAATAATCCGCCACCGCAGCTTAGTAAAATTGTTTCTATAATTTGTTATTAACAAATAGATACTCATGGAACCGGGCGGCGAATAGGGGTGCTGGGCGGTGACACTACAGTACGCATCCAAGGAAAAATAGACACTGACACTGTTTCTGAGAAGTTTCTCACATCACGCACTGTATTGTGTATATCAGTATATACATAAAAATATTAAATGCGATACACAAATATGAATAATTATTGTTTCCGTCATAATAATGTCACGTTACAAATAAAAAACTGTCAGTAAATGACACAAGACACAACCCTGGTAACGGCTAACATTAGCCCAAATGTTAATAATGTTGCCAAATTGCTTTGTCAATTTTGAAATCGTTTGCGTTGGTGATTGGACAATGGTAAAAAATAAATAATAAATGTAATAAAAACGGATTTTCGCAAATATAAGAGATTTTTTTCAAACCCTTATTTATATAAGTGAAATGTAACAATAATCCGCCACGGTAGCTTAGAAAAATTGTTTCTATAATTTGTTTTTAACAAATATTGGTAGCAGCGCAGTGTTATCGTTCTAATATTTCACTTCACGTCTGGGCCTCCGGTCACTTAGCCCGCTCCAACGGCGCAAGCAAACAAAACTAACCCAAACTAACCAAACCAAACCGAAACTAACCAAGGTAAAGAGGCAAGCGCGCTACGCGCGCTTGTCTTCACTATCCCAAACTAAGCAAAACCAACCAAAACTAACCCATACTAACCAAAACTAACCCAAACAAACCAAAACTAACCCAAACTAAACAAAACTACCACTACGCGCGCTTCTCTTCACTATCCCGAACTAAGTAAAACGAACCAAAACTAACCCAAAATAAACAAAACTAACCCAAACTAACCAAAACTAACAAAAGTAAAAAGGCAAGCGCGCTACGCGCGCTTGTCTCTTCACTATTCCGAACTAGGTAAAACCAATCAAAACTAACCAAAACTAAACAATACTAACCCAAACTAAACAAAACTAACCCAAACTAACCAAAACTAACCCAAACTAAAAGGGTAAGCGCGCTACGTGCGCTTGTCTCTTTACTATCCCCAACTAAGCAGAACCAACCAAAACTAACCCAAACTAACCAAAACTAACAAAAGTAGAGACCAACCAAGTAAACAAACAAACCAACTAAGTAAAACCAACCAAAACTAACCCAAACTAAATAAAACTAACCAAAACTAACCAAAACTAACCAAAACTAACCAAAACTAACCAAAACTAACAAAAGTAAAGAGGCAAGCGCGCTACGCGCGCTTGTCTCTTCACTATCCCCAACTAAGCAGAACCAATCAAAACTAACCCAAACTAACCAAAACTAACAAAAGTAGAGACCAACCAAGTAAACAAACAAACCAACCAAAACTAACGCAAACTAAATAAAACTAACCAAAACTAATCCAAACTAACCAAAACTAACAAAAGTATAGAGGCAAGCGCGCTTGGCGCGCTTGTTTCTTCACTATACCGATCTAAATAAAACCAACCAAAACTAACCTAAACTAACCAAAACTAACCCAAACTAATCAAAACTAACCCAAACTAACCCAAAATAAAGCGGCAAGAGCGTTACGCGTGCTTGTCTCTTCACTATCCCCAACTAAGCAGAACCAACCAAAACTAACCCATACTAATCAAAACTAACCCAAACTAACCAAAGTAAAGAAGCAAGCGCGCCACGCGCGCTTGTCACTTCACTATCTCAAAGTAAGCAAAACCAACCAAAGCTAACCCATACTAACCAAAACTAACCGAAACTAACCAAAATTAGTTATAGTTGGTTTCGATTTTTTTTGCTTAATCTGGGATACTACAGACAAGATCGCGTAGCGCGCTTGTCTCGTCTCTCTACTTTAGTTAACTAGGGTTTGGATCGGTTTCGGTTAATTTGATTTTGTTTTGGTTAGTAAGGCTTAGTTTTGGTTGGTTTTGCTTAGTTTGGAATAGTGAAATAAAAAGCGCGCGTAGAGCGCTTGCCTCTTTACTTTGGTTAGTTTGGGTTAGTTTTGGTTAGTTTTAGTTAGCTTGGGTTAATTTTAGTTAGTTTTGGTTGGTTTTACTTAGGTCGGTTATTTGGCTAGTTTGGGTTAGTTTTGGTTAGTTTTGGTTGATTTTACTTAGTTCGGAATTGCCTCTTTATTTTGGTTAGTTTGAGTTAGTTTTGGTTTGTTTGGGTTAGTTTTGGTTAGAATGGGTTAGTTTTGGTTGGTTTTGCTTAGCTTGGGATACTGAAGTGTGTACTTTGGTTAGTTTGAGTTAGGTTTGGTTGGCTTTAATTATTTCGGGATAGTGAAGAGACAAGCGCGCGTAGCGCGCTTGCATCTTTATTTTGGTTAGTTTGGGTTAGTTTTAGTTAGTTTGGGTTAATTTTGGTTTGTATGGGTTAGTTTTGGTTAGTATGGGTTAGTTTTGGTTTGTTTGGAATTACTTTGGTTAGTTTGGGTTAGTTTGGGTTAGCACATTTATCATTTATTTTTTACCATTGTCCAATCACAAACGCAAACGATTTTAAAATTGACAAAGCAATTTGGCAACATTATTAACATTTGGGCTAATGTTAGCCATTGCCAGGGTTGTGTCTTGTGTCATTTACTGACAGTTTTTTATTTGTAACGTGACATTATTATGACGGAAACAATAATTATTCATATTTGTGTATCGCATTTAATATATTTATGTATATACTGATATACACAATACCGTGCGTGATGTGAGAAACTTTCTCAGAAACAGTGTCAGTGTCTATTTTTCCTTGGATGCGTACTGTAGTGTCCCCGCCTAGCACCCCTAATCGCCGCCCGGTCTCGTGAGTATCTATTTGTTAATAACAAATTCTAGAAACAATTTTACTAAGCTGCGGTGGCGGATTATTGTTATATTTCACTGCTATAAACACGTTAAAAAAGAATTTTTCAAAAATCTCTTATATTAGCGAAAACCCGTTTTCTAAATAATTACCATATATTGAGTTTCGCAAGTAAAAAGTTTAATTGTTATTTTTCAAAATGAACCGTTTTGATAATTACAATGTGTGCTCTTTATGTAAAGAAGTATCCGATATTAAAACACATCATCGTACAATGGTTTTCTTAGGGAATCTCATTGAACAATGTGGTAGTGATTTAAAGGAGGAGAATTTGTTTTCTATTATGCAGCAACACTTGCTTGAAAATTCCGTAAACTACAGACTGTTACGTGGACAGAAAGTAAACAAAATAATATCCAAATAGGTATTATATATATTTTATTAAATATAGACATTTAATAAATGCCATTCGTCCAACCTATTCACCATTAAAAAGGGAGACGGTAGCAGAAGAATTCCAGAAACACTTAAAATGTGTCACTGAAAATTGTAATTTTTAATAAACATAGAATACTGTTTTTCCTATTCCTGCTTAGATATAGTAAATGGAAACAAAGCTTGACTGTTTTGTTCCTTACTGGTATGATTATTTATAAAAAAATACATTACCTTTTATTTAAACAAAAAAAATATTACCTTAAATAAAACACAAACTACCGACTTTAGTTGCTCAAAATAATAAGTAGTCAGTTGTTGGTAGTATGTACAATCTATTATTCTTCAACAACTTTAGTTTACTAAACTTGCCAAAAATATGTTTACTTACAACGAACTTGAAAAAGCAGCAGTGACATTAAAACATTACGTTAAATAAAACACAAATTACCGAACTTAGTTACACAAAATAAGCCAGAGTCAGTTAGTAGTAATCCAATTAACTATTTTTCAACAACTTTACTCCACTAATCTTGATAGAAATATATTTTTTCTTCAAACGTCAGTAAATCCGTCATTACTCGACCGTGTAGGCGGCCGTGAAGTTTCGTTTTTCCTTCGCCGGAGCTTTACTTTTCACTTTTCCGCCGGCGGAGGTAAAAGTGTTGTCATAGCAACATAGATACAATACAAACAAACAACAAAATAAGCGTCAACAACTCAAGAGTTATTAAACTAAAATTTGTATTTATCACTCAATTTGTGACTGCATTTCTAAAAATCACTAATTTAGGAACAAATTGGTTATTATTTAATCGAACTTACTCAATAACTGCTTATCAATACGGAATTAAAATGCAATCGAAGACGCAATTTTAAAAATATGACTATTGTTGACAGTGTCCACTGACAGCTTTTATGTTACATTACTATAGCAACAATCTGTGCCTATTCACCGACACCGCATCGGTCTAAGCCGCCTTGCGAACCCACTTATCCTTAATAATAATTATTATTACTATTAAAAAGAGACGTTTTTGCATTAATTTGTCGACATTTGAAGAAAAAACAGCATTTTTTATTTGGAGGAAAAGTTACTTTTCATGGCTTGCTCTCTATTACCAGCCTCACTCCGTTCGGCTGTTAAACACGAGCGCGCCATGAAAAGTATTACTTTTCCTCCATATAAAATAATATACTATTTTCTTCAAACGTCAGTAAATCCGTCATTACTCGACTGTGTAGGCGGCCGTGAAGTTTCGTTTTTCCTCCGCCGGAGCTTTACTTTTCACTTTTCCGCCGGCGGAGGTAAAAGTGTTGTCATAGCAACATAGATACAATACAAACAGACCACGATACACATATAACGGTATGCTGATTTCTAGACTAGTTTTTGACTCACCCGCGCATCTACGTCATCCGGGAAAAATTGACGCTGTCATAGTTTATTTAATTAAGTGAATTTTTAAATTTGTTTTGTGTTTATATATGTATAGGATTCTTTAAATTGAAAACTTATAGTATAATTATGCCGAACTGTGCTGTGGCTACTTGTAAGAACAATAATAGGACCACCAAAGGGAGTAATATTAAGTATTTTCGTTTTCCTAAACATGAGTTAGCAAATCAGTGGATTCGTGCTTGTCGAAGAGAAGATGGAATTAACATAAAAGATGGTGAGTATCTTTAATTATTAAAGCTTTACTTTATTATTTATTATTTTTATTACATATTTCCACGATTTGCATGATTTTTTATGGCAGTGGCACACACTCTAAAGGGACATCCTATGGCCAGAGTACAAATAATATCGAGTAGATTCACTCAGCAAAAATCGTTTCATGTTTTTGGATCAAACGCAAAAGCCGCAGCACGGTAAAAAATTAGTTTTTTCTCTACCTGCAGCAGCGAGCAGTCTGTGAGGGGAGATTCAAAAAGTATTAGCTGATGCAAAATTATTTCCTCGGTTACCTGATATTTCAAAGAGGGATTAAGGTAATTTTTAATACGTGATTCACATAAATAAAACTATGTAATAAAGTTATACAAAATAGTAACGTATACTAAATTCAAAAACATTATAAATAAAGGTAATACCTATTAAAATAATTTATTAGACAGTTTGTAACTTGGTTCATCTATTAAAACATGTATAAAGCAGAAGGTTCAAAGTACCTGACAAATATTGTGGGAATTTAAATATAAAAAGGACATATTAAGCTAGTAAAGTAAATTTATAGCTTCATTACTCGCGCTACGAGTATTTCTCTCACATTTTCTACGAAATCGTCAGTTTTCGGAGATGGCTTTGCGAACGGAGCTGTCCTCCACTACTCTAGCTGACTTATTTGGCGTCCTCTTTAACATGGCCAATTAACCGGGTGCACTTCTCAAGTGATTGGCTGCATTTGTGAGAATATCTCTCATCGCGCTACGTCTGCCGTAGTACTTTTAACATTGAAAATGTTTCTGTTTTGCTGTTATGGGGCATCAAATTGCGAAAAAGTGCATGCTACATTTGCCACACAAGATGTCATATGCGTGATGAACTACTAACCCAAACTAACCAAAAGTATCCAGAAGCACCAAAAAGAACTAAATGTATCGGAACAGATTAAAAAAATTAAAATAAGACTAATTCAAATTATCCGAACTTTTGCAGCTAACCAAAACTAACCAAATACATTAAAATTGTTTATAACGTCTCGGATTCGGTTCAAATTACTAAAATAAATTGGAACTAACTGAAACTAACCGAAAGTTGATTGAACAACTAACCAAAAGCACCAAAAAGGGCTAAACCCTATCGGGTAAATTAAAAATATTAAAGTAAATTAAAATTAACTTAAATTAGCCGAATTTTGGCGACTAACCAAAACTAACCGAAAACATTAAATTTGATTGTAATGTATCGGAGTCGGTTCAAGTGACTAAAATGAATTAAAACTAACTGAAATTAAAGAAATGCCTTTTTAACATTATAATATTTTTTATCATAATTGTAAAAAAATAAAAAAAGATGCAGATATGAAGACCTAAAAAATTACCCTCCACTTGTAGATAGGAAAATCTATTAATATATAACTAGCCATGACGTTGCGGTAGACAATAATTCTTACTTGTTCCGAATTGTTTTAGCCCGTTCTTTCGCTTTTGGTTACGTTTAGTTAGTCTCAGTTAGATCCTATTTATTTTAGTCATTTGAACCGACTCCGATACGTTATAATCAAATTTAGTATTTTTCGTTACTTTTGGTTAGTCGCCAAAGTTCTGCTCGTTTTGGCATAGTTTAACTTACTTTAATTTTTGTAACCTATTCCGATACGTTTTAGTGCTTTTGGTTACTTTTGATCAGTTTTGGTTTGTCATTCAATCAGATTTCTGTTAGTTTTAGTTGGTTTTTATATATTTTAGAATTTGAACCGGTTCCAATACGTTACGAGTATAATTAATTTTAATGTTTTTGGTTAATTTTAGTTAGTCGCCGAAATTCGGCTAATTTAACTGAGTTTCAACTTACTTTAATATTTTTAATCTATTTTGATTTATGTTTTCGCTTTTTTGGTTACTTTTGGTTAGCTTTGTTGTTCAAGCAACTTTCGGTTAATTTCAGTTAGTTTAAATTTATTATAGTCATTTGAACCGGTTCCAATACGTTATTACCAATTTTACTGTTTTTGGTTAGTTAAGGTTAGTCGTCAAAATTCGGTTAATTTGGGTTAATTTTATCTTACTCCAATATTTTTAATCTATTACGATGCGTTTTAGCCGGTTTCGGTGCTTTTAGTTTCGTTTGGCTAGTCATTCAATCAGCTTTCGGTTACTTTCAGTTAGCTCCTATTTATTTTGCTCATTTGAAGCGGTTCCGTTACATTATAACCAATTTAAATGTTTTTGGTAAAATTATGTCAGTCGCCAACATTAGGTTAATTTGGGCTAGTTTCAACTAACTTTAATATTTTTAATCTGTTCCGATAGGCAATCAACTTTTTGTTAATTACAGTTAGTTTCAAATTTATTAGTCATTTGAACCGATTCCGATACTTATAACCAATTTTAATGTTTTTGGTTAGTCGCCAAAATTCGGTTACTTTGGGTTAGTTTCAACTTACTTTAATATTTTTAATCTGTTCCGATACGTTTTAGCCCTTTTTGGTGCTTTTAGTTACTTTTGGTGAGGTTTGGTTAGTTTTTCAATCAACTTTCGATTACTTTCAGTTAGTTCCAATTTATTTAGTCATTTGAATCGGTTCCGATACCTTATAAATCAAATTTAAGTTTAAGTAAATAAACTAACACGATCTCACACGCGTATGATGTCATGTGTCATGTGCATGCTACAACTTTTTCACGATTTGAGGCCCTATACCTACTAGGATAATAGAAACATTTTCAATGTTAAAATATAAGAGTTGCTTTAAAAACACAAAAGGTCATGTGAAAAATTCGCAATTATTAAAATATAAACGGATTTTTGCTAACGCTAGTGGTGACGGGCATTTTATTTTTGCCGTATATGTTTTCTTTTCTCACTATTGTCTTTATCCATATTTAGGTAAATAACAAAATTTTAATAAGGACATATTTGTTAAACCGATTATACGTGTAATTGAAAAACTGCATATTATTAAAAAATTATTATAAATCTTAATTGATAGAGTCTTTGGGACAATGAAAATTCGTCACCCACTTTTGTAATACAATAATTATCCGCACAACAATATCTCGCCATAGTAGCGACCTTAATAATTATTGAATTCAACGCGACCCAACAGTACAGAATATCAAGGCGTTTGCACACTGACCGTAAATTCTCCCTCGTAGTGTAGCCACAACTGGCCGCGAACGAGATTGATCCGGATTCGCTTTGAAGGTAAAAACTGTCGGCGAAATTGGAAATTTGTCTCGAGTGAACCTACCGTATATACTTATTTATACCGTGCTATGGCTAGAGATGGATCATAATTTCACGAACCGTACCGTGATTTTAGCTGCCGCTAATTCGACATTCGGGTGCTGCTGTGCCTTAGTCCCGTTCTTTAAACATTCTTTTTAGATATACCATGATCAAGTCACGGTTCACGGTCCAGCCAGATACTATGTGGTTAAAAAATATTTGCCAAAATTTAAATAAGTAAATAAAATAAAGCAACATGTATTATTGAAGTGTGATTGAAGTAAAACTTCTTAACGCGCGCTGGGAGGAATATTTACCCATGCTCACATGCGATGGTACCAGAGTGCTAAAATCGGTTGGGTTCTGTAGCGCGACAAAAGCTCATTGATTTGCGCACCTAATCGCGCCATGTCTTCGCGATGCAATCGTTCTGTTCCAACAGCTCTCGTGGCCGAGTGGTCTAGGTGCTTAGGTCTCGGTTCGGCGGCTCTATCGGCGCAGCGGCGCGGCCTGAGTTCGAACCCCGTTGCTTTTTTTAATTTTTTTTTTAAGGTTTATGAAGAATATTTTTTTTAATTTGGGCCTTTTCTTTTTGTTAATTGAGTGGTATATTTTAAAAAACTACTTTTTAACGAAATCCGTTACGATATGTATATGATTTTATTGTGATATGTTTGTTAGCTTACAAGCACAAAATATGGGATTTGCTCTGTTACCTTGTCAAGACATAAGCGAAACTTTTATGAAGAATATTTTTTTTTCATTTAGGCCTCCCCTTTTTGTTAATTAGTATTATATTTAAAAAATGGAATATTTAAAAAAACTACTTTTTAACCAAATCCGTTACGATATGTAGGGGTCGTCATTTCCTTGACAACTTCTTGATTTTGTCTTGATCTTGACTTGGTTTCAAGACAAGATCATGGCAAGAAATGATCTTTGTTTTTCAAGACAAGACAAGAAATTAGTTCGCAAGTCCAAGATTTCTTGGAAAGAAACCAACAAAATCTTGAAATTTCTTGAAAATGTAAAATAAAGAAAAAGCACTGAAACATTTTTTATGGAATGATAAAAAATTATTATGTAAAAAATAACTTTTTTATTTTCAAAGATTTTTGGATATGTTATGGCTTAAGGTATTGGGATCAAAAAGTACTTTGCAAACCGAGTCTACTTCAGTGGAAATGAAATAAATATGTAAAAATGGGCAAAAAATATTTGAAAGGGTTCAGAATATTGACTATTAAATAATGAGGTCAATACAAAGAAAATTAAAATTGTACTTTAAGTTTGGTAAAACTATATCTTGTGGGCTAAATTAAATTGGATAATTTTTTAATGCTTAATGACTTTTTATTTGCATGGGATTTTTTTTTATTATTTTTGGATATGTTATGGACTAAGATATTATAATCAAAAAGAACTTCTCTCAGCTGATCTACTTCAGTGGCGTACAGAATATTTGAATTTACGTAATTTTTTTAAATTAAGATAAAATTAATTTATGAAGGAATTAATTATAAAACAATACTATCATGACCGCGTGCCCCTCGATTCAACGCATCAAGTATACACATCACATCAACCAATCTCAACTCGACTTTTTTACTTAGTTCTCAAATGTTGAAATAATACTTAAATACCCATTTATACATTTAAATTATTTTCTAGAGTAAAACTATGTATAATATATCAATTATAATTAGTAATATAAATAAGGAATGAAAATGCTTTTATTCTTTAGTTAACACACGTACACGTATAATTAGGAACGTACCTATTATCGAAAATGTCCTTTAAAATCCCCCAAAACTGCGAATATTGCATCTCAAAACATATGTTCTATACACGCTTACATAGCAGAATCGAAAGCGTCGTTCGCGGGTGACGTCACACGTTTCTGTGTGGGAGGTTCTGCCTGCGCAAGAGCATACCGTTATATCTGTATCGTGAAACAGACAACAAAATAAGCGCCAACAACTCAAGATTTATTAAACTACAATTTGTATTTATCACTCAATTTGTGACTGCATTTCTAAAAATCACTAATTAAGGAACAAATTGGTTATTATTTAATCGAACTTACTCAATAACTGCTTATCAATACGGAATTAAAACGCAATCGGAAATGCAATCTTAATAAAATAATTATTGTTGACAGTGTCCACTGACAGCTTTATGTTACATTACTATAGCAACAACCTGTCCCTATTCACCGACACCGGTCTAAGCCGCCTTGCGAACCCACTTATCTTTAATAATAATTAGATATTATTACTATTAAAAAGAGATGTTTTTGCATTAATTTGTCGACATTTGAAGAAAAAACAGCATATTTCATTTGGAGGAAAAGTTACTTTTCATGGCTTGCTCTCTATTACCAGCCTCACTCCGTTCGGCTGTTAAACACGAGCGCGCCATGAAAAGTATCACTTTTCCTCCATATAAAATAATATACTATTCTTACAACGAACTTGAAGCAATAGCATAGTGAAATAAACACTGTTACGTTAAATAAAACTATTGAATAATAGACAAACTACCGACCTTAGTTACACAATACAACAAAAAGTCAGCAGATGGAAGTCCAACCTCTCATTTTTCAGAAACTTGACTCCACTAAAGTTGGTAGAATATGCATAGGAAAGTTTTTAAATTCATCGATTGATCCATAACATCGTTATATTATTACGTTAAATAAAACTATGAAATAAAACACAAACTACCGACTTTAGTTAAACAATACAACAAAAAGTCAGCAGATGGAAGTCCAACCTTTCATTCTTCAAAAACTCCTCCACTCCACTAAAGTTGGTAGAATATGCATAGGAGGGTTTTTAAATTCACCAGTGGATCCATCACACCTTTGTTTAAAATTCCATAGAGATTCGAAAAAGGTAGCATGAAATCAATGCATCCAGCAGTGAATCTAAAAAGACTCTCCACATTTTCTTACAAGAAACTTCCGACTGTTAATAAAACTCATTTACATATTAAATATATTATTTAATTAAATTCAGAACACAATATATTCCTCTACTTATTAACATTATAGAAATTAAACGTACAACCAGAAACTTGTTTGAAAACCACCCCTGCATTTGAAAAGAAGATATATCCATTTCCTTACCAGACAGTAATTCTTCGTGATTTGAATCTGCCAAAACTGCACTTGACGTGGAAGCAGTAGCTTTAACTTTGTGTTGTTTGCACTGCAGATTCTGTTTAGTGCATTCCTTTTTATTTTCTAATAAACCTTCCAAATAGCCCTCGGCCACTGTTGAACTTTTCCAGCCTCCATGTCTATTAATACTTACTAGATCAGCGCCAGCATCAGCTAAAAGAGTTACCGAACTGCGTCTAAAGCAGTGCCCTGTGTAAGCCTCTGCATTACCTTCATCAAAGGGTAGGTTTCATTAGGGGCCTCCGTCATGAATTTATAAATCTCTTATTTTGTCAGTATAGGCGATTTTTTTGCTTCATATCCTACAGATTCTCTTTTTAGAAACGACTTTAGTTTATGAAATTTTCCAATGTCAAGATCCTCCTTGGCACGTAATGTCGAATGTAACATTGAAAACTTAAACCAGAGTGAAGAAGATTTCAACGTTTTCGACTATTAATGAAAGATGAATCAGCACTACTTACATGAATAAATTTTATAACTTTGAAATTTTTAATAACTCTCGTTTGGTGCACCTTTCTATATAAGTTGAAAGTGCTATACAAGTACACTGCCGCAGCTGCCATGGTTTCCGCATCCATTCTCGTCAAAGGGCCAATGCAAACTGAGCAACGCCAACGTGTAATCGATGCCCTTATTTTTGGACCAACTCATTGGCCCAACCAGTTGGCCAAACGTGTACAAGGGCCTTTTTCCGTGAACCCATCAAAAGATTTTGGCCCAATCTGCCAACAGTGTTCACACGTTGGTTGTATTTTTATGATCACGTTGTTCTGTTTTGATAAATACTCAGCATCCAGCATCTTCTTTTGCCCATTTTTTTTTAAATCACTCTCGTTTTGTGCACCTATCTATAAAAATTGAAAGTGCTGTGCAAGTAAAGTGCCGCGGCTACGATTGTTTCCACATCCATCCTCGTCAAATGGCCAATGTAGACTGAGCAACGCCAACGTGTAATCGGTATCCTCATTATTGGCCCAACTCATTGGCCCAACTAGTTCGCCAAACCTGTACAGGGGCGATTAAGAAACGTAAGAGACATTATGACTTCATTAAGACTATATACTAAAAAAAATCAAGAGATAGAAGAAAGTCAAAAGGGTTTAGTCGTTTCTTTACCCCTAACGTTTATGTCTTAGTTTTACAATCGATGCATTGATCTTTGAGAATGTCATCAAGGGCACCATCAATCGCATTATAACATGAGTTGACGGTTGTTCATCTTGTTTTGGATAAATTGTTCAGTAAAAATGCGTTTTCAATATTTGCTATTTTTGAACTTAAATGCTCTGTTTTTGTGCTTGAACTGAAAAATACAAATGGGTCTTTTAAGATAGTGAATGTATCGGCTACATTGGGAGTAGCTAAGCCGCTGTGCTCCACTGCAATGTTTTCTTGATGTACTTGACAGGGCATATGTGGAACGCAATGTCCTACATTCTCCGTAATTTTTTGTTGGGTCAGTTAATTTTATTTTAAAACAGATCGTAACAAATTAATTGTCTTACAATACCTCTTATGATCTAATAACAACCCGGCAACGCCGTAGCATTTCACGGCAAGCGTGCTATGTTGGATGTGCCGAGTTGACTAGATGGATTATTCTGATTGGCTATTGACTGTTCGTGTGACATAGATACTTGGTGTCGATAGTGCAGCAGTTAGATGTTTAAAATAGATAACGGTAGTTCGTACGATTCGGTTTATTTATTAAGCAGATTTATGAAATCAGCTGCTTATTATCATCAGGTAATTTTTTTGCTTTTTATATATATTTTGTGCATGTGTAGTGAGTTAATATTGTAGTATACCTTATTGGTAATAGGTCTTGAGCCAGGTTCTAATTCGATTACATGCTCAGCTACTTTACAGTAAACAAGACCAGTGCCTATTAAAGAAAATTTCTCCTTTACCAGCGAGTCAAGGGCGGATCTCTCAGAAACAGACAAAGAATCACCATCCAAAATACTACAAATTTCAGGAAATTAATCTGAAAAATGCCAAACGTTCTGTCTCAGATCAGGTACAATGTCCATGGCTTTCCAAAAATCGATACCTAAAATAAATCTATGCGCTAACTCTGGAAGTACTAAAATATCTATTAAACGTGTCTTATCCATGACGGCTGGTGCAATAATAAAGTCCAAAAATTTTTTGTAGAGGATATTAATGTCATTGATCGGTGGAGTGCAAATAACAGGAGAGGTCTGCCGACCTAAGGACTCTCCCGCGTATCGTTTCCCGAACTGGAACACTTAGGACAATTTCGAGTAGTCACATCTGGAGTACCACAACGATAACAATGGATCTTTTTACTGCTAGGGCATTGCCGATTTAAATGACCTGTCTGGTTGCAGTTCCAACAAGTAACTGGACGTCTAGGAAAAGATGGTATTTCTGCTTTTGCTCGTGCTGCTGGTAATGCAACTACATCGCTGGGCGGTGAATGATCACTGTATAAACAAAGTAGATGCATCAGAAGGCAAAATCGGCTTGAACAAAATTTTGTCGTTTCCTAGGTGGTGGAATATAATGATCAGCTCGGTACTTTTTGGCTTCAAGCTTAAAACACTCAGTCTCCAGCGCCTCCAATGAATTAACAACAGGAAGCTGAGTTGTATAAAATGGAGACAAATTTCTTGAAATGATATCCAACTGAACATCATCGGACATACCTCCATAACGCCAAAACAAAGCACTCATACTAGACAAATAATCTACAATACTCTCAGACTGGTCTTGAGTTCTTTCCAAAATTTCTTTAAATAACCTAGCTTTATAATCAGGTGGTTCAAAATGTCTACATAGGAGATCAGACAAACTTTTCCAGTTAACAAACCTAGCTCGTTTAGCACGGAACCAATTCAAGGCTCTGCCAGAAAACAAATCTATAGCTGACTCAAATAATTCCTGTTCAGATATACCCCTAGCAATACGTAACTCAGAAACTCTTTCTAAAAAGTTGTTAACTGGAAGTTGTTTACAGACACCTGAGAATTTAAGGGGCCATTTTTCAACACGAGTTGTGAGAGTGACAAGAACGAATTTTAGTTAGGCGTGGAATTAGTTGGTGGCTTATTAGAATGTAAACTAGAAACAGAAGAGTCTGAATACTCTGAATGCGAATCATCTAACTGCGTTTTACTTAACAAAGCACTCAAATCTTTATCCGATTTTAACAGTGAATCTAAACTACCCAAAGCAGATAATATTTCAAGCAAAGAATTAGATCTAATTTTTAATTGTTCTTCTTTAAGATTAGTAATAGGTATTCGATTAATTCGATTCAACAAGTGAACAAGACGTGATTGAATGCGTTCAAAATTAGCTTTAGACTTAGTGTCTCCTGATAAACTTTCACAAAAACTCATAAACCCAAACTTCAGTTTGGAGATCTTTTAATGTTGTCAGAATATATTCAATTTCGCTGTCAAATTTAAGCTTATATGGTGGATAATTTAGAGGTTTGCCTTTCTTTTCTAATTGTAAAACTGGACGTAAAGCTGCTCGTAACTCTTCAACAGTTTTTGAATCATCAGCCGGTAGACCACGAATACTAAGTTCATTGACAAGCATCTCCTTTCTAAGATAATTAACTATCATATTATAATCCATCTTTACTGACTCAATAAAATAACAAAATTATACACCAATAAAGAAAATTAGTATTTAAATATAAATCAAAATCAGAAAATAAAGTAGCTGTCCTCTTCCAAGAGCTCAATATGTAAATTAATATGCAATATTAGAAATATCAAAAAAAATCGCCCAGTAATCAATCGAATAATAACAATGAAATAACAATGGTTTATGTAATTTTAAATAAATATCAAATCACTAGTCATCAAAATAATATGCAACAATAATATACAATGCTACCAATTAATGAAAATCACCTGGTGAGTAAATCTAATAAGGGATATAGGACAGAATTAGAATTTGCAATTTTATAAAGAAAAGGTCTCTCAAAAAAAAAGGTAGCCCCACGTTTCGTCCGAACCTCTGTGTAAAATATTCTCGACGGCAACGCCTTGAGTTTCAGTTGATAGGCTTCGTCAGTTTTCTTAAATATCGATACCCTGGTGTCAGTCTCTTTACCTACTCCTTCCCCAGTACTGATCAGGACGTCCATTGCATAAACTTCATGATTGTCCAATTCGAATTTTTCATGGTATTTTCGTTGGGCGTCATTTGAGTTCTGAATTATAGTTTTCTCACGTTGGGCGCTAATTTTGCAACACGTTTTTCATATTGAAGTTAAAAGTAAAGATTCTTTTTAAAAACAAACCTAGCGCCGGAGAGTCGTGTTTGCAAATGCCTGGCCCCGGTAGTGGGGTCGTAGAGCGCCACCAGTTTTTCCCAACTAAACTGAAAAAGCTCCGCTGGTGTTGTACGGGGTTGCTAGGCAAGCTTACTAAACATAGAAACTCAATCCCTAACCTAATGAAGAAAACACAATCTAAAATTTAAGGAACAATATATTTGAACTTAGTTCTTTTTTTTTAACACAGCAACAATCCTACAGTAAAATTTGCAATTTTAAAGACAAAGGAATGAATGTCTAATGACTATTAAAGAAATTGATAAATAGAGTACAATATGGAGATTGTACGGAGACCAATTCTGTTGTTAACACTCGGTACTGTATTCCTTACAACTAAATGCACTAAATACTACAATCCGAAGTGATCACTGTGATTTTACCTAAGCTAATTACATATATGTATGCGTGCACTGGTTGCTGCACCAATTATACATGTAGCAATAATAATAAGTAATGTTAAATGGTCACAATAAATAATTAAATCATAAATGAAAATAATAAAATTATTGAAACTGTCTTAAAGCCCGACTGTCAATGCTTGATTTATATTAAAAAAAGGAAAATAAATAGCGATTATATTAATCGGTCAGATAAACAAATGAATTGATAAACTGAAGCTTCTGTACGATACCCAGATCCGGTCGTGGAACTCTGGTGGAGGCACCGGGCACCTGCAGGTAACTCAGGTACTGCTACTCGATGGCCCCGAGGGAAAAACTAGCCGAGTACTCGATAGCTCGGTCTTAAGATTGGCTCTAGTGTAGCCTGGAGCTAGGATCTGTGGCCAGGTGATTGAATTGGCCCAGAGACAGGACTTGTAGCCCGGTAATAAAAGTTGGAGCCTGATAACCAAACTGGTAGCCCGGTATTTGAAGTGGTAGCCTGGTATTAAAACCCTGAAATAACCCAACACGCATTAGACAAAGCCCCCTTACTTTAATAAAAACTATAGCCCCCCTTGCATAAATATATTTTCTTTATAAAACAAATTCCCCCAAAAAAAATATCAATGGACTTCCAATGACCATCAGCAAATAAGAGAAATACTAAGGTACAGACAACTTGAATATAAAAAAGATAGGTATGAATTACCTTTAAAAGAAAATGTAAACTTCCCCATATGATCAATATTAAAGTTACATTAAAATAAAAATTCAGATTTGATAAAATGGAGTAGAGAAGATAACACATGGGACGTAAAGCAAATGGTGGACTATGCACAAAAAAGGTTAACACAGATAAAACAATTAAATCGTTAATTTAGACAAAAAAACTGTAGCAATAATTACCTCGTGAGGGTTACTGGAAATTCGACGGTCTCGGTCTTATACGACGAACTTGGAAAGCCTCTAGAAATAAGGGAAAAGACCATTAGCGCCATGGCGTCGTCCGCGTGCTTCACAAGCAATAGAAAAAAAAATAATTCTAGAGAAAATGCTTACCTAGTGCAGCAGTTAAATCCCGATAAATAGGCCGTGTCAAAACACAAACAGAAACCACAATATATCCCCAAAGAATGGGTAGTATTAAATCACAATACTAAATGTGGAGTCTCTATGACCGCACTAACAGCAAACCTTCTTTTCGCGTCGAAAGGTATTCTTAGAAGAACTCTCTATTCGTTTCCGTCAATTTGCCTTTCTCCTTCCACGAGAACAAAAACTACGTCAGATCAGCAAATAGTGATGGGCTGAAACATGCCGAGTGATTCGATACAAGGAATAATTCTAAGATAATAAACGACTGATTTCTCGTTTATTATGAGTGTAAAATGACGGCCGGAGCCACAGTTAACGCGCTGAAATTAAATGGTTCAAGAAATACCAGAAAATGTACCCAACCGAAGTGATAAAATTTTAAAAATCGAAATCGACAGCAGCAATTATAGGAAATAGCCCATTCCTACTACCAAAGAAAATACTACTACGAATAGAAGGCTTATTTAAATGGCAATCTGTGAATCTGTACGGAGACATCAATGCCCCCGTAAAACGAATATAATATGCGGTAACCTTCGTGTCGCCGGCCGGAACGCGACGCAGTGTTGCCAAATGTCCCCACTTATACCGACTTAATATTATTTTATTATTTCGCATTTTCCAAGGCAAGTTGTCATAATTTACACACATAATTTTAAAACAGTTATCCCAAACCGATGGGGCAGAAATTTTGCGTACGTATTTAGTTTGGATAAAAATGCAAAATTGTCGTGTTTTTATGCTGGTACAAGACCATATTTAGGAGAAGAATTTTGAATTTAAATTGTCGTATCATGCTGAAAATTTGCATACGTTTTTAGGTCCGGAGACATTGTAAAATTTTTATAGTATTTTTGAGCTGGAACA
>MU183430.1:115209-133501 GCA_016904865.1 Pissodes strobi
GTATCGAGCATTAAATTTGCATACGTTTTGTGGTCCGTATATATTGTAAAATTATTATAGTATTTTTGAGCTGGAACAGACCCGTATTTAGGAGAAGGGGGCCAAATTTTCAATTTAAATTGTATCGAGCATTAAATTTGCATACGTTTTTTGGTCCGGAGACGTTGTAAAATTATTATGGTGTTTTTGAGCTGGAACAGGCCCGTATTTAGGAGAAGGGGGCCAAATTTTCAATTTAAATTCTATCGAGCTCTAAATTTGCATACGCATATATGTCCCTCAAGAATGTAAAATTATCGTGTTATTACGCTGGTACCTCGGCTGGTACAGGGTCGTATTTAGGAGGAGGGGGTCAAATTATGAATTTAAATTGTCGTATGAAGCTGAAAATTTGCATACGTATATGGGCCGAAATCAATATAAAAATATCGTGGTTTTAAGCCGGTACATGACCGCATTTAGGAAATGGGGGCCAAGTTCCGAATTTAAATTGTCATATCGAGCTGAAAATTTGCATAGGTGGGTATAGGTCCGGAGACAATGTAAAAATACTACATGTATAATAACAACATCCATGATTATTACTCTATTCCTATAAAATAGAATATATTATATTATTAAATAACATAAAAATAAAAAAGTCGTAAATATATTATGTCGGCATTTTATAGATTATCTAATCTTATTCGGCAAAAACTGTAACATAGGTATATAATATTTAAAACTATAAAATTCAGTATTTTTTTAAGCTCGAAACAAGTCAGAGGGGGCAACATTATACGTAAACAATCTGTACATTAAATTAACCAAAGCAGAGGAGCTAAACTGCTAAACTTATTAAAGTTTTGTGGTAAATATTCGACTAATACTTTTTTTTAAGTAAGAAAGTGTTTTTGAAAACGCACTTTACTATTTTAGTTCTAAAAATTGTGAGTTTGAAAATCTGTCGAAATCTTACCTGTAATATTTACCTATCTAAATTGTTTTATTATTGTCAAAATATATTTTTTATTGATGTTTAAGGTTGTTTAATTTTTGCTGCACTTTTTTTTTGTTTTTATCTAATGTCCATTTACAAAACATATAAATGTTAGTTACAACCATCTGTTCAATTAATAAAACTTTGTGTCTGTAACAATTATTATTTTTATCAGCCAACCACCGAACATTTTTTGCCAAAATTTTGTCTGTTATTTTTACCGCAAGGTACTCTCTCGACTCATACAGATTAAAATATTTACGGAAATATAAAAATGATTTTTGGACAATAACAACTATGTCATCTTTTGGTACACAACTAAAGACTCTCCAGATTTTCCTCCATAATTTTTATTTAAAAAAAATATTTGCTTTGAATCCTTTAAAAGTGGAACATTACTTTTATTGCAACTCTCAAAATTATTTTAGCAATCTAAATAGTTAAATTTATTTTTTATTCGTTTAATAAGATACCCTGTATAATAAGTGACAGCACATTCTTCCAAAGGTGTTGTGTATGTTGCGTTTTCAATTAATACATTTTCAGCACTAGTGGATTCCGCATAAGAAATGTCATCTTTACTTTCAAGACATTTAAAAAATTCATTGTCAGCGCTGTTCTTGTTTTTTGATGTTGTATTAGTAGATAACAATATTTGCCTGTCAAAGTCCTCTTTACAATTGGAATATTGTGACGGTTTTAAAAGGCTAGTAATGGTTTCTATTCTAAAAGATAATCGAAATGATTTTGCGGATGGATTTAAATTCCAGCCGCCTTTCTGCCTAACGACACCGAAAAAATTTTAAAAGAAATCTTGGTTTAACCGTTTTATAAGAATAAAACCATTACCATCACTTTTTTCAGCATAATTACCGCGTTGATTGTTTGTACAATACCTGGAAAACAAGGAGGTCTAGATTCTTTTGTTTTTTTTTGTTACTTTAACTAAATTAGTGAAAATATATTTTCCTTTCATAAGAGTCATTGATCGTAAATTCGAAACTTGTGTTATTTTTCCTATATTATGTTTTAAGCTCTTTGAAAAAAAACAAGTGAGTATCGGAAAGCAGCGAAACAAAAGCAAAATGGATTATCTCTAATGGATCACCCTATATATTTTACGCTAAAGAGAAATATGTTTTCCTCTTGCTTTCAAAGATATATAATATGTTGACATTCAGAGTATAGTCAAAAGCAGTCATATCGTGCGAGTCCAAAGGTCAAATTTCTCCTTAATTATCATGCCTTTGACAGATTTTGCATGCAAAATCGGCCATAAATGAAGTTTTTAATGAAAATTGTGACCTTTGGACCCGCACAATAAGATCGCTTTTGACTATAGATGTTTCAGAAATATTACACATAATAATACACATAATTACACATATTACTCACATAATTGCTAATGGCTAGCCAACGTTTTCGCTTTATTATTGTTATTATATTGCTAGTATCTCACTTTTCTGGAGCTGTCAAATTAGAACTTGTCAACGTGGTTGACCGAGGCAGCCATTTGCAATTATGTGAGTTTCAAACTTGAATATTTCTGAAGCATCTACTCTGAATGTCAACATATTATATATTTTCATCCTATCGGACGAAAAACGACACCTTTCCGATGTGTATTTTCACCGCAAAAGTCATGATTCCAGTATATTGTATTCGTTGCTTGGCAACATGCAATAACTGTACATGCAGGAATAGAAAATAACTGTCCGGGAATATAATATTTCCTGCCTAGGACGGGAATGTAACATTTCTGTCCTATTCACACGCCTTGTTTGTCAGATCTGACGTCTATCAAAAATAACATTTAGCTGTAGTTTCCGTAGTTACGTAATAAACTTCAAGCTCGCTCGATTCAAAACTTGATATTATGTTGAGTTTAAATTTAAAAGATCGTTTTTATTTAGGGTAATATTTGGCTCTATTTTTATAAGTACGTATTCTAATTCAATCGGAAAAAAAGTAGCATGTGCAACTAGTAGGAAAAGTACATTCCTGGACTCCTGTGTTGCTGGCCTCGGCTGCGCCTCGTCCAGCAATTACCACAGTCGTCCGTCCAGGAATGTTTTGCTTTTCCTCCTAGTTACAAAATATACTATTTTGAAGCCAGGAGGAAAAGTTTTTCTTTTTAGCGTAAAATATACAGGGTAGTCCATTAGAGACAAGGAGCTTAAAAGATAGTAAAGGAAAAATAATACAACTTTTGCATTTACAGTTTTTTTTTGGTAAGGAATCACCCTGTGTTACTGGTGAAGCAAAAAAATAGCATTAAAAGGGATTTCGTACATTTTACCCACATTTTACCCTAATTTACCTTTTGTCATTGTCAGTCATGTCAGTGTGAAATGCCAAGGAACTAAATATAATATTGTGATGATGTTAATAAGTAAAGAATTGATATGGGAACGTCCAAGTTTGGAAACTACATTTTTGTAGGGCAGAAATAGAAGAAATTAAGCAGTCAATATATGATACTTTTTTAATAACATTAAACTTAATGAATTACACTCGCGTTTAATCACCGAATATTACCAACATAAAGAAAGATTTCACTGGGGTCTAAAAATAGTTAGGGTGTCTTGGAAAATCTGGGAAATCTCGCGGGTTCAGATAGGACACGAAAAAATAACATGACAAGTTTCTATAATTTTCTTCCTACCGGCCATCCCTACGGAGATATGGGCTCCCAAAGCACGCCGCTGGTTTTAGGTTTTTCTTGAATAACTTTTAAAGTACTTGATGTAGGTAAGTTAATAAAAATGTAATATGATGACATTAAAAATAGGGCCCTTAAAAGATATTTAGCTTTTTTAATTTACCAGGGCGGACTCAGGTTTACAGCTTAATGCGTATATTCTTAACACCCTGTATGATAACGACAAACAAAAAAATATTTGTGGGTAGCATGAACTTTAAGCTATAGAAAAAGTATTCTTGTTCAATATCGATAAAACCGTTTTCGAGTAAAAAAATTATAAAGATATTAATGTTTTATTTTTTATTAAGAAAATCGACTGATTTCTTCGGATTTCTTATTTTTTTTTTGGATAACAACTCAAAAAACGGTTTATTTTATCGCTCTTGAACGGGAATACTTTTTTATAGCTTAAAGTTCAAGCTATCCAAACATTTTTTTGGGTCTTTATCATACAGGGTGTTAAAAAAATAAGCACTAAGACTAAATTTAACACAAATTTAGTCCGCCCCTGGTAAACCAAAGAAGCTAAATATGTTGCAACTATTTTAAGGAGTTCTTACTAGTGACCTTTATACTAAATTCTTATTAATTTATGTCAAGTACTTTGGAGACTATTCAAGAAAAACGATTTCTAGCGGCGTCCTTTAGGGGCCCATATCTCCGTAGGGAGGGGAAAAAATATAGGAACTTGTCCCGTTATTTCTTCGTGTTCTATTTGAACCCGGGAGATTTCTCACAGTTGCCCGGACACCTTGTGTATTCCGTTCACATACTAAAGTCCACCCCAGTGTGTCATAAAAAAAAATGTGTTGGCCAACCTGAAATCGCCAAATTATATACTTTTTACAATGATGCGCGTAAATAACTTAGCACCCATAATAAATTATTTGTTCCCATCTAACCAATGAAAATGTAATAGTACAAGTAATAGTTGTTAGGTTCGAATTTACCTTAACTTTAAGATGACGTTGTTTGGCAAATGTCTATAATGTTGAACAAAAATAAACTTTATTTCTAAATCTTTGACAATAATGAATAAAATAAAGCATTTGCTTTTGCTCTTTACCTATCCTTGTTGGATGTTCGTAATTTGTATGTTTATTTCAAAAAAAAAATAAGTAAAAGCATTTGCCTAAATTTTATGCATATCACCCATTGTCAATCATATTATACAGTGGTAAAATGTTAAATATTGGCATAAATGTCCAGCATTTGAAGCCATACCTAGATTACAATTTAATATCTCAAAATCTCAATAATAATTATTTTAGGTTTACGTAAATGAAAACTGCTTTTCGCCTACTCCTGCACGCTTGCTACTCAAGTCGCTACTGCGTGACAACACGACACGACCAACAAATATTTTCCCAGTAGAATTATCTATTATCTTTGACGCCGCGCCGGGCAAATTTCAACCGCACAAATTTGGCAACGTGGCCGGGCACGCGGTCGCTTTTACAGCGAGACTCGCTCGATGGAAGCAGGCTCGAAAAGTCTGCTTCCATAGGAGATACAAATTTTTAACATGGGATGAGTTTTCTATTGTGTACTATAATAATCTTTGCTACTACCCAATGCCATCGACAGAACCAACCGAATATTGCGAACATTGCAGCATGCCGCGTGAAAAAAAAAAAGAACAGAGGTCCCAAAAAGGTCTCAGAAATGAGAAAGAGATGGTGATTGGAATTAGACAACCGGAGGTCCCAAAAAGTTATGAAATATTGAAACCGAAAATAAAATATGAATTTGACGAATCTAGCAGAACTCTTAAAAACATAAACCGGTTTGCTGGCCGTTCTACGGTAATGTAATATAAATTAAGCAAAGCTATCCTAATAAAAATAATATCCTATTTTAGTGATTGGATCAAACCTAAGCGATCTGTGCTTTGCTTATCAACTAAAATAAATATAGTCACAAAGTGTTATAAAAGCTAATATAAATATATCGTTATATATTTAGAATAAAATTAATTTACATTAATAATTGCGGCTTGTAAGCTTATTGAGAGCAAATCGAATCAATAAATTTAGAATTAATTAACCGAGGAGTATTGACCTCTTTTCTATAATTCTCACCGCAAAATGCAGCATTTTTTGCTAAATGCAGCGTATAAATTGAAATTCAAAAATATTTGACACTGGCCAAATCGGAATGTTACAATACATATCAATATATCTCAGTTACTTATATGTTTCACCCTGTATATGCAGCATAGTAATCTCAGTATTTATCCTCAGAAACATTTATTTCACATTATGGCAGTTTCTTTGTTCAGAAGCAACGGTATTTCATCAATATCAATAATATAATATTAACAGTAAATAGATAACCTAACGAGGTATTCGTACAAAGATTAAATAAATATTATAAGATATTAGAAAGTAGATAGGTGGTAATCTATAAGAGATTAGAAGTTAACGTAAACCAAAAACTTGGTGAGATAGATCATTAAAAATCTTCATTTTGTAAAAGCAGCCACGTATTTTTGTAAATAAAGCAATGCTACCACAGCAAAAGTAGGTGTTCATTAAAGAAGAAGTCCAGCACACCGATGAACACAACTATATGTTAAATTAGCCGTTACAATTTTTTGAAAACAACACATAACATATGTACATGTTTTGCTCAGATTAATTTTCCCAATTACAAAATATCTTTGGCCCTCCCCCGCCCCATCATATCGATCATCAAATTTACGAAATGACACCTTCATACAGATATTTTACCACTGAAATAATCCTTTCCGCTAACTAAGTCTGGCGTAACTTTTCTCGAAATTTCCTACTACATCTTAAATCTAGTGCATATTTATCAATAACTGTAAAGTCGTTTATTTAATTATTGCACACAGAATAGGCCTTCTCTCCAATCGATGCTTATCCCCAGTTTTTTAAATTCCCGATTTAACTATATGTGCCCATTCTTTCAGTCTAAGGTTGTATAATCGTCCAACGAATGGAACGAAGCCGCAGACAAAGGAAGCTACTTAGTTTTTCTCGAATGGCTTTCAATAAATCTTCTTGGACCGCCCAAATGAACAAATAATACTGACAAGATGAGAAGCTATTTATCAATAAATCGTCCAATTTATAAATAGCATTCAAACGTGGGAATTTCGTGCTATTGTAACATAAGCTAACCTTTAAGGGTCTAGATTTAATATAGGATATTTCCTCGCTTGTCACTTCAAGATAATTCAGAGCTATTCTACAACGTTTGTACTTGAAAATTCGGGTTATATCGTATTTAGCAGGCCTTTTATTTCTGCACGAAATGCAAGACAATGTGAAATTACATCCAAAATTTTGCGTAGACTTCGAAAATCCATTAAAAGTATCAATAAAATTAATTCATAATTATTGCAAATATTCACAGGACAATATAGAGTTAATTTTTGAACCTAGTTGAAAAATTACTAGTTTTTCTACAATATAACTGAAACTTTGAATAAACTGTAAATATCTAAAATAAATTTATGCATGCACATTTTGAAGACATTTTAAGCTTTTTCCATATGATACTAGAAAATACGATATATATCGTATTTAATTGGAATGGGGCTAAAACGGCACCTAATAATATCAGTGTTCTAAAAATACTGTTAGATTTACTCCATACAAGTAAACCATAGAGGGATGATTGAATTCAAGCACAATAGAAAATTTTGATAGCATTTGTGTTCAGAAAGTCCTTCAATTGCAAGATTGCAAAGTTTTTCTATGATAGTCATGTTGACCACAATAATTATATCAATCGACCAGATAAACAAATGAATTAATGAAGAATACAATTAATGAGAGCTGTCTTAGAGCTTGGCGGCCAATGCTTGATTTATATTAAAAGAATAAGAGCGATTATATCAATCGGTCAGAAAAAAAATGAATAAATAAACTAAAGCTTGTACGATAACCCTTAGATCCGGCCGATTGCTAGTATTGCAGCAGGCCGCGTGGAAAGAGAAATATAAATATCTGAAACCAGCCAGAGCCAGAGGTCCCAAAAAGTTTTATCTGAAGTTGTCAAAAGTTATGAAATATTTAAATCGAAAATAAAATATGAATTTGACGGATCTAATGAAGCTTAAAAGCAGGTTTTCATCAACACAATTCTTAAAAATATCGAACGGTTTGCTGGCCGTTCTACGGTAATGTAATATAAATTAAGCAAATTTATACTAATAACAATAATATCCTATTTTAATGATTTGATCAAACCTAAGCGATCTGTGGTTCGCTTATCAACTAAAATAAATATAGTCACAAAGTGCCTGAGGGGAGAAAGGAATGATCAAAATAGCTACCCAAGGCCACAACAGTGTTATAAAAGCTAATACAAATATATCGTTAACCTATATTTAGAATAAAATTAATTTACATTAATAAATGCGGCAACCTTAAGCTTATTGACAGCAAATTGAATCAATAAATTTAGAATTAATTAACCGAAGAGTAATGACCTCTTTTCAATAATTCTTACCGCAAAATACAGCATTTTTTGCTAAATGCAGCATATAAAATGAAGTTTAAAAATATTTTACACTGGCCAAATTGGACTGTTACAAGGTTATAGCATTTACTGTATAAATAATGGATATAGACCAGTAAACATATATTATTATATTAGTTATATAAGAAGAGGCAGTTTAGGAGACAAGCGTCTACCTATTTTCGACGTTCGGACCTGCGCAGTTGGCAGCAGCACAGTGTTGTCGTCCTAATATTTCACTTCACGCATGGCTCTCCGCTCGTTTCGCTCGCTTCAGGGGCGCCTTCTAACAAAACTGCCCAATGCCCAAAATCAAGAAGAAACAAGAAAAACAACTTTGAAAATTATATGAATTAGCACGTACGCAAGCGTGAAGGCTCAAAATTTTTGTATATAGACGCTATTGTTTAGAAGAGTGTCCAAATCCTGCTGCTCAGTGAGAGATAGGTTCGGTTATGGGGTAATGAGGTATTAGACATAAAAAAAAACTAAAATTTCTAAAAACAATGTTTACGTTTATTGATAATTGTTGTTAAATGTGCGTAACAACAGATTGAAGTTCTTAGCTAGTAGCTATGATAATAATAATAATATGCAATAAATCTATAAATTTTAATTAGGGAAAAAGAAAAATTCTACAACAACTTACTGACAACCAACAGCTAATATCAGCTTTTCTAAGTAAAATTAACTAACAAATCAATTAGTGAAGTAAGTCACACACTATTAATCAAATAGTATCAGCTCGCCTTAATGACAATTCAAAATTAAATAGGTAATAGGTAAGCCGAACTAAAATTCAATAAGCTAAGGCAAAGTTATGAAGTAGGTAAGGTAATTAAGGTAGTATTAGATTTAAATAAGAAAAATCACAAAATGTTGTATAGCACGAGTAATCAGCCTATGTTTTAAAAGTAGTGACCCATTATAATCAATGGAGTACGGATTATTAAATAATGATTGCCAGAATCCAAATGCTTATAAGCGAGGCGAATATCAAGGCATAAAGTAAAGTAGCAACTAATATGCAAAATTATCAGACAGTTTAAAAAAAAATAAATGTATACATTCTAACCTATAAGCTGTTAAGGCTCGTAGCTATTCAATTATGCTAATATTAGATATCGATACAGGTTGCACCAAATTGCAACTTAAAGGTAAGTAAATCCACCAAGTCTTGATCACGAATCGTTAAGTTGCAACATAAGATATTTACCTACAACAGTATAACACATACCAACTACACAGGTTTTACGTGCATTAAAAACTAATTGCTATAAAGAAATAACAATTTATGGATTCTAGCTTAAAAGCGAAGTTCTGCAAATATAAAAACTCTTAGAAGCAAATGTATCTTTCAAAAAATACAAGAGCAATAAAGTCTATAAACCGTAGTTACAATTACGAATCAGATTATTTAATAAGCATGCAGTTATTAATTTACCAGAAAAAAAATCATCACTACATTAGGATGTTCACGTACGATGGAATAAAAATAAAATAGGTTGGTTTTAAAACCAGCACGGATGCTACCACATGCTTAGGTCTCGACAACTATCCAACGTAGACTATGGTGGATGTATAATTGGAATTCCACCACAGTATCCACTGAATACTAGTGGTTGGTTTTGTAAGGTGCGAAAATGATGAGCACCATCAGCACGCAAGCTAGCAAATATCCAGTAATAGTGGAAGATAACCCTAAAAATATAATATGTCTGAAACGCTAGACAAAATTCATTGGCCACAGGTACGCAGCATACCAATTCAAGACAAAATCCCCAATTAATTATTTAGTTACTTACAATTACTTGAGCTTAATTACTTAGGCGAAGGGAATGTTCACTGACATAGCAATATCAAAAATACATAATATAGTAATATATAGGTAACATTGATAACCTCCATTATGAGAATTTTATTTTATAAAGACTAGTATCTTTAATACCCTACAATTAAATTTGGTGGAGTAACCCAAAATTAGACTGCATACAGGCATTCTGAACTATGTAACGCCAAGTACAGTAAGAATTGTAAAATTACTATAAATTGTCAAAATAATTAGTAGGTTATCTTTATTAAAAGATATTTCTAGTCTAACCAAAGCTTTAAAAGCTATGTTATACGGAGGAGTTTGATTAAAGTGGTCAAATCAATGACTAATATAATGAAAAAAAAATCTAGTTTACAGACTGTTAAATTAGACATAACATTTTAAGTTTAATTAGAGTTATCAAAATCACTTTGCTTCTAGAAGATAACATAATTTAATGGTATCGAGCCTAATAGACTATTTTACGAGAAAATGTAAGTTTTTTTCTTTAGGAATATTAAATTTATGAACACATTGTTTAAATACTGTTTAATATTTACCTCAATTCAAGGTGTTGGCTACTAAAAAGGGTTTTATGGGTGTGTGGAGCCTCTATTCCATGTGCCTATCTCCAGTCCAGTAGGTAAAAATCCTTCGACGAAGAAAATTAGGTTATTTGCAACTAATTCATCAAAAATATATATAGGTAACTAAAGATAAGGTAGACAAGGACCTAGTTAAGTGGTTTTGGCTCAAAATCCCATGAAGATGGCCTGTAAAATTACAGATATGCAGCTATCAACCACACCTACCCAATGACCGTAGGAAAATTACATGGCCGTACAAGACTTTGGGGGCAGATAGACGGAGCTCCGAAAATTCCCGAAAGATTACCACGTCGCCTTGTGTAATGCTTGTAGACCACGCAAAACAAACACAAGGCTTAGAAAAAAACGATAAAATTCACATCGTCCTGAATTGGAGCATGATGCATTCTCGGGCCAATCAGAACAATCGTATGTTAACTTCACGCATGACCCTCCCCTCGCTTCGCTCACTCCCGGGCGCAACCAAACAAAATGAACCCAAACTAACCCAAAAAAAAAAACCAAACATAACTTTAAAAAAAATAAAAACTTGTCTTGCCACCGACGGGAATCGAACCCGAGTCGCCTTATCACAAGCACAGTGTCTAACTAGCGCACTACCAGACCTGCTGAAAGCAATTCACCGGAACTGGTATTTTATCTAGAACACGATGGCGTTTGGAACATTTCGGAGCTACGTTTCTGCTTCTCAAAGACTTTTCATGGCCGTGGCCGATCCACTTCGATCTAGAGTTCTTTCTAAAAGAATTCAAATGCATACTAAGCAAACTAGTACTAAAATAGCACTGTGTTGCGTGAAATTTTGCATATTGAGATACGTATTTCGAGACCAAATAAGAAAAGAAACAATAGATTAACCTACCCCAACTGGCCAACGACTATAAGAATCATAGTCAAGGATAATTAAAGAAATTAATAAACTGTAACAATAATTCTAGTACAACTAAATAGCCAATTAGTACCGACGTTATCTTGGATAACCGCGACAATACTCCATGCCACGGATACGGTATGAATTACCGTCCCCCGTCGAGAATATTAAAGCAAGTATCACACTAGAAATTTACTGCATCTGGCAGTATAACTGATAGATGGCCCAGTAAGTCGAAATTCGGTTAAATATGCGGAAACATTACTACTTGACAACGAAAACATAACATGATGTACAGTACATAGAACGCAAATTCACTATGTCTTCTAGTTTCTGCTTGCAACCCTTTGTATTTTCCTGACATATTATTTGTGTTGTCATCCGACTTACCCCGACAATTTAGAACGCCATGGCTAAAAATTGGCAAAAATATTAAAATCTGTTCATACACGTTATCAGAAATACAGGATCTACTAACTACTGACAACTGATCTATATGTGACAGATCAGGTCTAGAATCTACAATTAAGGAAAACTATTTGGCCTCTTTAATTTCACTGATCATTTTCTGTGACCAGTTCCTTTGATACCATATTTTTCAATGTGAAATATATGAAATTGATCAAACTCGGAAATTAATTCCATTACTCCTAAAAAAATTCCGTTACTACTGTTACCAATTTTGTACTGTGTGTCAGCCGAGATATAGACCTCTCTCAGCTAAAAATCTAACCCTACTAACTACTCTTTTAAATATCTTTATCTAATATCCAGTTTCATTATTAAATTGATCGGCTAAACTTTTATCTACATTAAAGGTATGTGTAAGTACAAAACCACAAAAAAATTCACAGTCCTTCGTAAAGATGCAACCGAGGGGGACATTGAAAATGATAAAAAAAAAAACGCAAAAATGTGATATGTGTTGAAATTCAAATAGTTACTAAAATCAGAGTTTAAAAAAGTAAACATACAAACACGAGTATTTGTAATATACATAAATAAATAAATGCATTTTTAAAATAAAAATTAAACATTATCATAATTAAAACCTAAAAAATTACTCTTTACTTTTAGATAGGATAATCTATTAATATAAAATTAGCGATAACCTTACTGTAGTATTTCTAACCTGTTCCGATTCGTTTTAGCCCGTTTTGGTGCTTTTGGTTATTTTTAGTTAGTCGTTCAATCAACTTTCCGTTAGTTTCAGTTAGTTCCAATTTATTTTAGTCATTTGAACCGACTCCGATACGTTATAATCAAATTTAATCTTTTTGGTTAGTTTTGGTTAGCCGCAAAAATTCGGTTCGTTTTGGTTAGTTTTAACTACTTTAATTTTTGTAGCCTATTCGATACGTTATGGTGCTTTTGGTGCTTTTGGTTACTTGTGATTAGTTTTGCTTAGTCATTCAATCAGCTTTCGGTTAGCTTTAGTTAGTGTTAAATTATTTTAGTAATTTGAACCGGTTCCGATACGTTATAACCAACTTTAATGTTCTTGGTCAATTTTAGTTAGTCGGCAAAATTCGGTCAATTTAAGTTCGTTTCAACTTACCTTAATATTTTTAATCTGTTCCGATATGGTTTAGCCCATTTTGGTGCTTTTGGATAGTTTTGGTTAGTCGTTCACTCAACTTTCGGCTAATTTCAGTTAGCTTTAATTTATTTAAGTCATTTGAACTGGTTCCGATATGTTATAACAAATTTTTGTGTTTCTGGTTATTTTTGGTTAGT
Organism: Pissodes strobi; assembly: GCA_016904865.1. Lineage (NCBI taxonomy): Eukaryota > Metazoa > Arthropoda > Insecta > Coleoptera > Curculionidae > Pissodes > Pissodes strobi. The sequence goes on from MU183430.1 coordinate 128,413, forward strand.
CACCAAAATAAGGTTAATTTGAATTAGTTTTAACTTACTTCATTATTTTAAACCTATTTCGATACGTTTTAGCCCGTTTAGGTGCTTTTAATTACTTATGGTTAGTTTTGGTTAGTTATTCAATACATTTTCGGTTATTTTCAGTAGGTTCCAATTTATTTGAGTCATTTGAACCGGTTGCGATACGTTATAACTAATGTAAACGTTTTTGGCTACTTTTAGTTAGACGCCAAAATTCGGTTAAATTGGGTTAGTTCTTCTTCTTTTCTTCTCAGCCTATGTTCATCCACTCCTGAATTTAGGCCTCTTCCAATGATCTCCACACTTGTTTGTTTCGGGCAGTCTGGATCCATCCCCTTCCTGCTATCCTTCGTCGTCCCGCCATCGTTTTGGGGGCCTTCCCACGCTTCTCTTCGATGTTCTTGGATGCCAATCTATTACTCTTTTTGTCCATTTGTAATTGGAAAGGTCCTGCCTTGCCACATGACCTGCCCATCGCAACTTTTGCTGTGCTATCCCATCGCAACTTTTGCTGTGCTATTCGTTTGAGGACATCGACAACCTTTGTTCTCCCTCGGATCTCACAATTTCTTACGTGATCTCTCAAGCTGATCCCCAACATGGCACGCTCCATCGCTCTTTGTGTTATTCTGAGCCTATCTGCAATTTTCTCCGTGATAGTTACTGTTTCCATACCATAAGTTGTTGTTGGTTGAATGCAGGAATCATATACTTTCCTTTTAAGATTGATAGGAATGCTCTGGGATTTTAGAATGTATCCCAGTTTTCCGAATGCTGCCCAACTCAATCCTATCCTTCTAGATATTTCCGCTGCTTGATTTTGTTTTCCCAGCCTGATGGTGTGGCCTAAATATACATATTCGTCGAAATCGTCGACAATCTCAAGAACTTTCCCTTCTATGCTGACTCTAACATCATCATTGGTCATTATTTTTGTCTTCCCCAAATTCATTTAAAGTCCAATATGCTTTGATGCTGCTTGTAGTTCTTCTAACTCAGCTCATTAGCATCACTACTAATAACCACGATCTCATCCGCAAAACGAAAGTGACTTAGGTAGACTCCATCTATATTTATACCTTTATTCTGCCATAGTAGATTTTTAAAAGTGTCTTCCATCGCCAAAGTAAACAGCTTTGGTGATATAGTGTCACCTTGACGTACCCCTTTTTCAGCTTGATTTTATCTTCCGACATGTCTTTATCAATGACAACTTGTATTGTAGCGTTTTTATAGATACTTTCTATAAGTTTCGAGTATCTCGTATCTATTCTCGCGTTGTCCATTGCAATTGGGTTAGTTACTTATTTTAATATTCTTAATCTGTTTCGATACGTTTTAGCCCTTTTTGGCTACGTTTGATTAGTTTTAGTTAAACATTCAATCAGCTTTTGGTGTAGGTTTAGTTACTTTTAATTTACTTTAGTCATTTGAACCAGATTCGATACGTTGTAACCAATTTTAATGTTTATGGTTAACTCTAGTTAGTCGCCAAAATTCGCTTAATGTAAGTTAGTTTCAACTTACCTAATTATTTTTAATATGTTCTGATATGTTTTAGCCCTTGTTGGTGCCTTTGGATATTCTTGGTTCATAATGATTAGTCGTTCAATCAACTTTTGGTTAATTTCAGTTGATTTTAATTTATTTTAATAATTTGAACCGGTTCCGATCCACTATAACCAATTTTATTGTTTCTGGTTATTTTCGGTTAGTCACCAAAAATCGATTAATTTCGGTTAGTTTTAACTTACTTTATTATTTTTAATCTATTTCGATGCGTTTTAGCCCATTTTGCTGCTTTTAGTTACTATTGGTTAGTTTTGATTAGTCGTTCAATCAACTTTCGGTGAAGTTCCGTTAGTTATAATATATTTAAGTCATTTGAGCCGGTTCCGGTACGTTATAAGCAATTTTAATGTTTTTGGTTAGTTTTGGTTTGTCGCCAAAGTCGGTTAATTTGGGTTAGTTTTAACTTACTGCAATATTTTAAATCTATTTCGATATGTTTTAGCCCGTTTTGGTGCTTTTAGTTACATTTGGTTAGTTTCGGTTAGTCATTCAATCATCTTTCGGTTACTTTCAGTTAGTTCCAATTTATTTTAGTCATTTGAACCGGTTTCGATACGTTATAAGCAATTTTAATGTTTTCGGTTAGTTTTGATTAGTCACCAAAACTCGGTTAATTTGGGTTAGTTTTAACTTACTTCAATATTTTTAATCCATTTCGATACGTTTTGGTGCTTTTAGTTACTTTTGGTTAGTCATTCAATCATCTCTCGGTTACTTTCAGTTAGTTTCGATTTATTTTTGTCATTTGAACCGATTCCGATACGTTATAAGCAATTTTAATGTTTTTGGTTAGTTACCAAACATCGGCTAATTTGGGTTAGTTTAAACTTACTTCAATATTTTTAATCTATTTCGATACGTTTTAGCCCGTTTTGGTGCTTTTGGTTACTTTTGGTTAGTTAGTCGTTCAATTAACTTTCGGTAATGTTCAGTTAGTTTAAATATATTTTAGTCATTTGAAAATTCGGTTGATTTGGGTTAGTTTTAACTTAATTCAATATTTTAAATCTATTTCGGTACGTTTTAGTGATTTTAGTTGCTTTTGGTAAGTCATTCAATCATCTATCGATTACTTTCAGTTAGTTTAAATATATTTTAGTCATTTGAACCTGTTCCGGTACGTTATAAGCAATTTGAATGTTTTTGGTTAATTTGGTTAGTCACCAAAATTCGTTTAATTTGGGTTACTTTTAACTTACTTCAAAATTTTTAATCTATTTCGATACGTTTTAGCCCATTATGGTGCTTTTAGTTAGTTTTGGTTAGTTTTGGTTAATCATTCAATCATTTCAATTTACTTTAGTCATTTTAACCGGTTAAGCAATTTTTATGTTTTTGGTTAGTCACCACATTTCGGTTAATTGGGGTTAGTTTTAACTTACTTCAATATTTTAAATTTATTTCGATACGTTTTAGCCCGTTTTGGTGTTTTTGGTTAGTTTTGGTTAGTCGTTCAATAAATTTTCGATTAGTTTGAATTACTTCCAATTTATTTTAGTCATTTGAACAGATTCCGATACGTTATAATCAAATTTAAGTCTAAATAAACAAACTAACACGGACTCTCACGCGTATGACGTCATGTGTGGCAAATGTAGCAAGCACTTTCTACGATTTGAGGCCCTATACTAGGAAAACATAAACATATTCATTTTTAACATACTTTTTCGATGCTCTTCACTATTTTCGTGGGACATTGTACTTTCCTCAAGTCTATTCCATTGTGAGAATCCATGGTGAACAAAAGCACCTGCACTCTTTGCTGCAAAAATTTTACACACAAAACAGTATATATATTTCCAGTTGAAGGTGCATACATCATACATAATCTATTTTCTAAGTTTTATATTTTGAGTTTTATGCCGAAAAGCTTTAAAAATGCCTTCATTATTTTGGAAGTAATTATAATATTTTTTTATACAATTTGATTGCAATTCACCTTATAAATTCGCCGGCCACAATGCTGGATCATTACCAATCAAATAATTTTGAGCACGTTCAGAACCTAGTTGGGCATTGATATTATGATATTGTTGGAATCAAATAAACTTGATGGTGATGGTAGATTATTTTGTTCGCCTTCATCCATTAATTCAATTTCAACCTCCTCATTTGCGCATCCATTTGTATGCATCTTATCATAATCTTGAAAACCGTTAGAATCATGGCGATGAACTGGCTCTATTTGATCATTTTGATCCGGTCTTTCTTGTTCTTGTCTTTTAAAATATGTTGTCAATTTGGGTAATTTTTTTTAGCTTACACTGTGCACTGTAAGCAGTCTTGCCCAAAAAATTTGAACCAACTATTACCTCCGTGTCTATTCTTGCCATGCTTTTTCAGTGATTAAAAAATTAATAAAAAAATCAGGAAATAGATACTGTATGTTTAGGTGTCTCGTGCTTGCAAGTTAAAATTTTAGCTCAAGGGTGAGTTATTTTTGGGCGCCAATGTCTTATGCGCTTATGGACAAAATAGCCAGATTCTCCAGTATTTTATCTGGATCCCAAAACCTTGCAACTATGACACTCTCCAAATAAATCAATTGAAGAAAAGCTGAAGTGCATAAAATCCAATAAAAGGCAGTATGTAAATTCCAAGAGTTATAAACATTTAATGTTGTGAAACAAAGTAATTCAACAATTAAAAAGTCAATTTACATTACATGTTACATGTGGACAATAAGCAACTTCAATGGCTACCTGCATCTACAATGAATTAATATTCTAAAAGGGGGAACACGATAACACAAGAAGAATGAATTAACAGGGAACTTGATTAATAATTAATAAAGCCACCTCAATTAATTGTAGATGATAGATGATTAAACTTAATATGTTGTTAGAAATTAGTCGGCAGATGATTATAATAAGATTTGTTTATTTTCTTGAAACTTGATATGTACGCCGCTGCCGGTCAGGGAGAGTATTGTGTAACGACGTTTTGATAAAAAAAAAAGCGCCCGGGTCATGTCTCGGTGTCTGATGAATCAGGTAGAATGATTATGAGGCAGAAAAATATACGTCGTCACATTGATATTCATCCTGCTCGGGTAAAAAGCCGCTTTTATTTTGATTTGTTCGAATATATGCAGTTATTAGTATGGAATTAAGTATTTAATTTACGAAATTTCTAACAGTATTAAAAAAAATTGAGCGAGTCTGCTAGTACTCGAGACACTGATGTGTAAGCATATCCTATATCGACATCATCGACATGAAAATATAATGTCACCTTAGGCCGCGTGCCACACTTCACGCATAGCCCTCCGCTCGCTTCGCTCTCTACAAGGGCGCAACGAACAATAACTAACCAATACTAACCCAAGGCATGCCCAAAATCAAGAAAAAAAGCTTTTTACAAATATAACTTCAAGAAAATAAAAATAGGTTTAAAACTCACCGTAATAATCAATGCGAGCGAAGCCGCGGGTAAAAGCTAAAAAATTACATGATAAGTAGTTTACGCGTGGGAAATAGGATTAAAACTAACCGTA
>MU183430.1:150054-161151 GCA_016904865.1 Pissodes strobi
GGTGATGTGACGGGCCGGCCAAAGTGTCTCGATTCAGCTAACGCGGCCGGTTAGAGAGAGACAGACAATCCGGGCCACATAATTTTACGACAGGACCCGGGCCAAATGCTCCTGTGGTCATGGCATTTGAATAAAAAAGCTTAGGTTAGTAGATTTTTATTTAGACAATGTTGTAGTTGAGGATTCTTACTCAAAAGGTCATTTTCTACAAAAAAGTCCGGTGACGGCATAGATCTAGTTTATACGGTTTTCAAATGTAGACAATCGCAAAAATGGACGGTTTTTCATTGATTTCCCTGTGATTGCGATTTCATCATGCTGTCGACTAGAAAATGTGTCCTTTTCAAGCCATCTTAAAGTGAAATAAATTAACTTCAGAATTTATTTTTTATTAGTTTTTTTACGTTTTATCATAGTACGCTAATGATTAAACGGCGCAAAATCGTAAAAATTGAAAAAAGAACGTAAACATTATGCTTTTTATCCGATCGGACGAAAAACGACACCTTTCCGATGTGTTTTCTCACCGCAAAAGTCATGATTCCAGTATATTGTATTCGTTGCTTGGCAACATACAATAACTGTACAAGAATAGAAAATAACTGTCCGGGAATATAACATTCCCGTCCTAGGCCGGGAATGTAACATTTCTGTTCTATTCAAACGCCTTGTTTGTCAGATCTGACGTCTATCAAAAGCAACATTTAGATGCTATTTCCGTAGTTACGTAATAAACTCCAAGCTCGCTCGATTCACAACTTGATATTATGTTGAGTTTAAATTTAAAACACCGTTTATATTTAATGTAAGATTTGGCTCTATTTTTTATAAATACGTATTCTAATTAATTTCGATCGGATAAAAAATGGTATGTGCAACTCGTAGGAAAGGCACATTCCTGGACTCCTGTGCTGCTGGCCTAGGCTGCGCCTCGTCCAGCAATTACCACAGTCGTCCAGGAATGTTTTGCTTTTCCTCCTAGTTACACAATATACTATTTCCATCTTGCTCCAATTTCTTTCCAGAAACTAAGATCTGAAAGCTGTTTTCGTTAACCAAGAGTTTATGTAGTCTTGTTTTGCCCAAGCAAAAAAAATGAATGAAAACTGAGCAAAAATAAGGTGTTTATGTGAAACTGTTAAATTATTTTGGATGGTATACCATATTAAAATTCAGTAATATTGAAAAAAAAAACTAAAAACCTACTACCTACATAATATATGTATTTACAAGAAATATTGATTTACAATAACAACTAATATAATAATTATGAAAATATGAATTTATAATAATTTTATTGAACTACAGGTTTTTAAGTTACTTGCAATCTAGACTCTTTCTTTTTGTTTGAAAAGGCTCTTGTTTTTGATTGAAAGTCCCTTTTTCAATATTGTTTCACTCTCATTATAGTATAAAATAAAATCAGTTTTGAAACAATATCTTGAGAATGGATTTTACAAGGAAATTCTAAAATGTTTTCATTAGTTGCCAAAAATTCGTCAATAGTATCTTCAAATACATCTACTGAGTTTATGTGTTTAAATAAAATATTCTCAAGTTTCATAAAAAAAACTAAATATACTTTCTTTAGGAGAATTTAAACCCCCCGCCTAGATTTAAAAGGTACAAGATCGGCAACTGCTGGTAAATCCGTGGGCTTTTTTATATCTAAATAGCATTCTGGTGTGAAATGTTTCTCACACATATGATCACTTTCAGTTAAATTTCTGTCCTTTCGGGGAATTGCCCGGATATATTCCTTCAAAGAATTTTTGCGAATTGCGAACAGTGAAATGTTGTCTTTGCATTTATTGTATCCGCTTGTACAATTCGGCACCCAGCACTTTCTTCCCATAGTTTGGCGCATAGTTCACAGAAAACTCATAAATAATACCTAATTAAACAGAATAGATACAAATTTTAAGCGGAAATATTCCATGCGTCATGCACCTGCATCGAGAACGTGCAATAATGTTGGCCTGAGTGTGCCGTCTTTGTCGCACGATTTTATCTCTGTTGCGTTAGCGAAAAGGAGACAAGCGGCTTGTACGTTCCGGCTACGCGTGCAATCACCTATATATCGTACACCATGCTCTAGACTTACCAGCTGCACGTTACAATTTTCAAATTAAAATTTTGGATTTTTATATATGGGGACACGTGGAAATGGTGCATAAACTAAGTAATTGGTATAACCATTGAGAAATGAGAGACAAGGCAATAATAATGACTCTCTAATTAAAGATATGCGGAATTGTCACTAACTTAGAAGATTACAGTGGGAACATTGACTTGGAATACATTAAATAAATTTTTCAGCACAATCGTCTTTGCCATGTCTCAATTAACAGTGTTTACTTACCTTAGTATATCGAACTTCATAACAGTCCGATCGTGATTTCTGCGGAACTTTACTGTCCCCGTACAAATGACTAATACGGCATAAATAACACAAATATTAAATTATGCGCTTGAGTCGATTTATGTATTATGGTAAGTATACAATTACGTTTTCTTTTCAGTCAAACTAATTTTTAAGACAAATTAACTTTTATTTCAAAAGTACAAGATTTGACAAGAAAAAGCTCAGCACATATTGATTGCTGCGACAGATCGATAACAAATGACACTTCTTGTAGTTCCGATTTAATATTTATCAATCAATAACAAAAAAATAATAAGGAACAGCAAAGAGAAAGAATGCACAGTAAAAAAGGGTTTTCATATTATCCTCAATACAACTCCTTCCTCATCAAGAAAGGACAAATAGGATTGCTTAAAGTTTCCCAACTTTCAACGTTTCCACTTGAATTGTGATACTGAATAAATTTACAAACAAATCCTAATATTGCTCGAATTATATAATACATTTTCATATTAGGTTAAATTTCTATCTAAACTAGATTAGGTTTTCGGAGTTAGTAAATAATTAATGTCTTTTATCTTCAGGGTTCTTTTCGGAGATTACAACACTATTTTAACATAGGGGTAATTTTATACAAAAACAAATTTTATATAATTCGCGTAACTTTAAAACCGACATTTATGGATGAATGGATGGATGGATGGTGCGATAATTGCCTAGAGTCTAAGCCATCAACCTAGACAGAAAGAAAGCAAGACCATTATGGATTCTTGTTTGGTAATAATAGTTTCAGGCTTTTTTAATAATAGTTGTAAATGGTGAAGACAATGGTTTATCCCTTAATGCTACATATTGACATTTTACATGTTGTTTATTTATTATGTTGGTTTTGTCGGCGATCTTATACCGAGGGTCGCTTTTATTTTTATTTCTTTGAGACTTTATCAAAATTGGATCATCTAAGTTAGGTTCGTCCTATCTGTTTTTATTAAGCTTAGACAATATTATCTCTTTTTCGGTTTGATCAATGAAAAGGTTTTCGTTTTGTATTTTAAATATTTGAGCGGATTTGTTTTTTCCTTTGAAATAGAGTAATTTATTCTTCTTTTAATTATTTGAAAATGTCTATTATAACTTAAAGAGTGAATACTCAATAACTCCTATCAGAGTCGGTATTGGTATACTGTTGTTATAATTAAGTATTACGATGCACATAAGTTTCCGAATTGTTTTACTTGGGTTAGGGAGTTTTAAGGCCGCTATACCTTCTCTTATGGTAGAATAAAGTCTTTCACTGGGGCTATTAGAGTGAGGGAGAGGCAGAATGGGGAGTAGTATAGAGAAATTCGATTTTATGAAGAGCATATTGACGTTTTTGAATTCGGTACCATTATCCGAAAATATTTTCTGGGGAATGCTATGGCTACTAAAGAAATTTATTAGTTGGGTAATTGTTTCAAGAGGGTTAGCGCTTGATATGGGAAGTGCCTGCGCAAATTTTGAAAAGCTATCAATTAATATAGTCACGATTTTGTATGTATCAATAGTATAGGTATCAATTTAAATATGTTTTACCCTATGAGTATGGGTTGGAATATTATTTTATACGGTTTTCTTTGATATTTATTGATGCTACAAATTTCGTAAGCCTTATCATAGTTTTGTACGTCTTTCTCAATGTTAGGCCAATAGATTTTTTCTTAATAGCCGCTATACTTTCCGTAATTCCTCTATGCGATATTTTTATTTCATGATATAGATTTATTTTTTTTATATAGATGTCGTGTTCTGCTATGTATTCTACCAAACTGTTAGAAGTTGCTAATCTATATCTTCTGTTATCAAAATTATCCTTTAATATGTTAAGAGTTCTTGGTTTTAGGGAATGGTTCTTGAAATAGAGACAATCAGTATTGGGCGGCATATAATCCTAGATTAATTGACACCTTGTGGATTTGGATTACTTCTAATAAATTTTTTTTTTATTTGTATCGTCAAATATTATGGTTGTAGTATTTTGATATTCGTTATTAGATGAATAAAGGAATATAATTTGTTTAGAGAATAAATGTAGATGTTTTTCGTACATTGCTATCCTTAAATGAGATTTTGCTGTGAAGTATGAATTATATGATTATATGTTTTAGGTGCTGTAGCTTGATTAGAGTAGCTAGCTCTTATTATATGATGGGAAATTTATTTTGGGTATTTTCTGTTTGTCTGATTCAACTATGTTAGATAGTCAAGGAAATTATTTTCTGAATGGGGATTACATTCCATAATCGGTATCATTCCATGATCGATTCCTGATGAAACATATCGTCTATATAGACTAAGCAAATATTATTTTGGAGGCCTGAAACAACGTTATCCATAACGCGTTGGAAAGGGGCAGGAGCCTTTTTAAATCAAATGGCATTCTTTTAGATTCAAAACGATCTTTTTCTAGGTTAAAAGCTGTTTTCGTCATTGAGTCTTGATGTATTTTGACTTGATGAAAGCCCGAGGCAAGATCTAGTGTTGTAAATTATTTAGATCTTCCTAGCCTGTCAAGGATGTCCGAGATGTTAGGAATTGGGTATCGATCATCTATCGTTTGCTCCTTTACTTTGCGATAATCGAACACTATTCTCCATTTTTGTTTTCTAGAAGCATCTACCTTCTCCAGAACTATCCAGGCAGGTGATGACCACGGTGAACAAGACAAGCGAATGATGCCGTGCCCCAGAATTTTAGATCATCAACTTTCTTCTGATGGACGTATGGGTATCTATAAGTCTTCGAATGTATAGATATTCCATCAGTTGTTTTGATTTGATGTTTAACCTTATTGGTAAAAGTGAGCTTAATATTAGAGTTATGGAAAATGTGTGGGAATTCCAAAATTACTTTCCTAATGGATTTATTTCCTCGGAAATTAGATGATTCGTTTTTAAGAGCGATAATGGGTTTGGGTCATTGTTTTGTAAAATATATGTTGCTTGTTCAATGTTAACTAAGAAAATTATGATTCCGCATAGATGGTAGACATATTTTCAATTCACCCAGTGTATATTTTAATAAAATAGGTTCATTTGAAAAATTTTGAACCTCCAGTGTAATGGTCTCGTTTTTAAATTTAGAGATAGTTTGGGGACTAAGATAGTTCATCTTTTCAACTTCAAGTGTAATGATTTCAATATCCTTACTTAACCTAGTGTTAACGTGACATAATTGAATACAATTTGCTGGAACTTCTAGCGGTTATGCGGAAAAATCCTGCCTAAATTGTAAAAGAATTCTTACTTGTACGTTACGTAAAATTTGGTGCTAAAAATCGATATTTAACTTGCTATCTTGAATAACTTTTATTCCTCTTATTCTATTAAAGTAATCACGAAAGTTAAACATGAAATGTTCGATATCATTTAAAATGGTGAATTCTTTTATTTACTCCGGTGTATTTTGTGTACCCAAGCATGTAGTTAACTTCTTTTGGAAATTTATTATGAGATTCGGGAAATAACTTTTAGCAAAATAAGGTCTTATTAGTGAACCATGACCACCTCTATCTATTAACAATTTGTAAGGGGGTCATTTATTATTAAAATAGGCAATTGATTTATTTGATAGATTTTTAAAGTCAAGGCTTGTCTTTGAGTTCCGTGGAAATAAGAAAATTATCATGTTCTGAATCAATGTCGTTTTCATATAAGATATTTAATACTGGAAATTCATTGTGTTCGGGAATTTCCTTCTTGAATTCTTCTTGGACAAGCTCCAATAGAATTAAGATTATTTATACAATGAATAGTTCGGCCGTAGGATCCTTGTGAAACATCGTTGAATAATAATACTAGGGATAATTAGTACACTACTTTTAGATGTTTCAAAATAATTTAATGAGATATTTTTCTCTACATATGTTTCGGCTTGATGAGTGCTTTATCAAGAGTATTTGTATACTAAAATCTAAAATTGTTATACTCTACTAAACCGCCTGACGGTATTTTGTTTTTATTGCACTGTCAATTATGCAGGTTATTAAAGAGCAGGTCAGTTGGTCGTTCGTATTTAAAATGTCTGTTTTTTGTGACTTTTGGATTTCTAGGTACTCCAAAAGGTTCAGCCTTTTGCTTTTTGTTTCCGTGTGTAAAAGTTTGACATTATTCGTATCTATAAAATTGTTATTTTCTATACAATGTTTAGTTATGCCAGAGTTTTTAATATTATGTAAAATCGATTTTTTGTGTCCTTTAATCCTAATATTTAAGTTTCGACCAGTTTGCCCTACGTATACAGCTTCACAGTTCACACAATTCATTTTGTAAACACCAGATTTAGATTGTTTGTCAATCTTGTCTTTATTGTTTATTAGTCTTATCCCTAGATTATTCTTATTAACCTGAATTGTTTTACAGCCAAATTTATTTAATTTTTTTGAAACTATCTGTAATTTTCGGAATATAATTGATACATTTAAACGGCTCCTTTTCTAATTCTAATGTAGGGTTGTAAAATTGTTTAGTTAAAATGTTCTTCTGTTTTTTTTTTTTATTAATTTGTCAATCAAAGCGGTCTTATAACCGTTATTAATTGCAATCTGTTTGATAATGGATACTTCTTTTTGGAAACACGCCGAGTCTAGGGGAAAGCTGAAAAGTCTATGGAAGGTATCTAAGTTTCTGTTGGTTCCTGTAAATATGCAAAATATGTCATCTACATACCTACCCCAAAAAATATATTTCTTATTAATGAATTGTTGGTGTTTAATAAATGCTGTTCAAAATCAGCCATAAAAATCTCGGGAAATAAAGGTGAAATTGGAGAGCCCATTGGTAAACCATTAATTTGTTTGAATATTTCATAATTATACTGGAAATAATTTTGATCTATACACATGTACGAATTATAGATTTGAGATCGCTTTTTACTTTTACTAAATTATCAGAGTTATCTATTAGTCCATTAATAATACGTGAAAGTTCGTTTAACGGTATGGAGCTAAACAGACTCTTCACATCAAAGGAAACCAATATTGCATTATTTGAAATTTTTTTGACTTTATCAATGAAATCAAAGGAGTTTTTAAGTGCATACTTAGAATCGAATTTAATGAATTTTGGTAAAATATTCGTAAAGAATTGACTTAATTTGTAACATGGAGCATTCACATATGATACTACTGGTCTGATTGGGATATTATCCTTATGAATTTTAGGTAAGCCGTAAAAAAATGGGGGGTAATGGATTCATTAATTTGAGAATAAAATTTGTGAGTTATCAGGTAGTACACAATTGTTATTTTTTAATAATGAAATAATTTGTTTTTGGTATTTATTAGTCGGGTCTTGCGTTTTTATGAAATCTCCATTATTCAAAAGTTCTTTGATTTTAGTATCATAATCTAATTTAGTTAAAACAGTTATCGTGTTTTCTTTATCAGCTTTAGTTAATATTAGGATATTTTGCGTTAGTTTTGCTTTTATTGTGTTTAAGGTTGTAAGAAGACTAATAAACAATAAAGACAAAATTGACAAACAATCTAAATTTGGTGTTTACAAAATAAATTCGATGAACTGTGAAGCTGTATACGTAGGACAAACTGGCCGAAACTTAAATATTAGGATTAAAGAACACAAAAAATCGATTTTACATAATATGAAAAACTCTGGCATAACAAAACATTGTATAGAAAATAACCTTTTTATAGATACGAATAATGTCAAACTTTTACACACGGAAACAAAAAGCAAAAGGCTGAACCTTTTGGAGTACCTAAAAATCCAAAAGTCAGAAAAAACAGACGTTTTAAATACGAACGACCAACTGACCTGCTCTTTAAACACCTGCATAATTGACAGTGCAATAAAAACAAAATTCCGTCAGGCGGTTTAGTAGGATATAACAATAATTTTAGATTTTAGTATACAACTACTCTTGATAAAGGCCTCATCAAGCCGAAACATACCTATGTAGAGAAAAATATCTCATTAAATTATTTTGAAACATCTAAAAGCAGTGCACAAATTATACCTAGTATTATTAAATATTATTTAATTCCTCGATTGTGTATCTTGAAGGTCTTGCTTAAAGGTTGAACCTAAACAAATTAAGGTTGTAATTTGAATGATTAGAGCTTTGGAATCTTTGTTGTGGTTGGTGTTTCGGGATTATTGAAACACCGGACGTGGGCGTAGGTTTATCAAGAGGCAGATTCGGTTTAGTTACAAGAGGTTTAGACGGGGATTATATAGGAAATCTTTGCGTTTGTTGCCAATTCGATCTTTGTGATATGTTAATGGGCTGATAGGGAAAATTGGTTTTGGGAAATATTGGTTTTGGTGAAAATTAGTACTAGACCTATTTTTAAAAGCGATAATTATTTTGCAAAGTGGGTTTTAGTTTATTTTTGCCTTGTTTAGTCATTTCGTTCTTATAATGTAAATGGTTTTCGTCAGCTTGGTAATTTAATACGAAAGGTCTGTCTAAAGTATCGGGTCTGTGTACCATTAAAATAGTTCAAGGTTCAGTAGGGAATTAGCTTTTAAATTTTGTATAGCGGTATGCTCAGGTGTTCCAATAAAAATTTGGGAAATAGCGGTATAATTTAGATCTAGAGTTATTTTTAAAGATATTTTTTGAACGATTGCTTTTAATTTCTCTAAATAGTTATAAATATTTTCTCCAGGTTGCCTATTTATTTGTAGGTATAAGTTCTTGAGTTAAATTTTCTATGGAACGTTGATCACCAAATTTTAATCTTAGAACTGATTTTATCCCATGTATTTAGATCTGGACGCGTAACTAAAAATATCCCTGCATCGTTTATGATTTTAGAATTGATTATAAAATATACAAATTCTATCCGAGCTTCGGTACCGGTATAATGAATTTGGTAAAAAGAATTGCAATTCTTCATAAAATATTCCAAATAGGTAGATTCACCGCTAAAAGGTTTAATTAAGGTTAGCTCGAGCTCTTCAATTTTTTGACATGTTGCTGTAAATATTATTTAGAGGATTTAAAGAGAAACAATCTCAGCAATTTGTTTTAGTTGAACTACTGGGATAGGTTTATATGTTTCCGATTTCAAATTAATTTCTATATCTCTTAACAATTTTCTAAGTTTACATTAACAGACAAAACGGAAAATGAAAATTTTTAAGTTAATAAATTAACAAACAAAATTCACTAGGCTTAATTGAAGATGTAAGTGGATGAAGGGCCCATGTAACATTTTTGTAAAAAATTAGTTTTTTGTGGAAACGAAGGTCCCAAGTACATATAATTTTGTCCTGGTATGATTCAACTCAATTTTTCAACTAATAAACGAAATAGCAGTGGATGAAGGACCTATGTTCATACCAAAATATATATCAGTTAGTGAATGAAGGGCGTATGTATCATTTTACTGTACATAGTCCCAAAATTATCGTTTACAAATAAAAAATAATAGAATGTCATAGTGGATAAAGGGCCCATGTTCGTACTTGTGCACACAGGTCGTTTATGTCTATAATAATACAAACTTTTCCGCTGTCTATAATAGTAGATTAAGGGCCTATGTACGTGACTGCAAAGACAGGCGGTATAAAAACGTTTGTTTTACTAATATGATAGCTGAAATCTGCAGTTAATCGCGAGACCGCGTGCAATGTGCGTCTCAAGTAAAAAGCGCGCCAATTTAGCACCTCGTGTTTTTTGGAAACGTGTTTGATAATAAGTTGAGTAGAAAATAATCCTCGACATCATTATTTATTTCAAAATCCGACAAGTTATTTAACTAGAAGTGGATAACTAATCTGAGTTGGAAGGGCTAAAATAAAAGACAATTTTAATATTGTGGTTATATTTGTTTGTGACAGAGAGTGATATTTCGAAATGTCTACACGGGGTAGGTTACTCGTGGAACTGGCTAATAAAGAGAAGAACAAAAGAGCAGGTAAGCATTTTTTAAACAATATTATGCGGGGCCCTCGAGAGCCGGCATGGGCTCCGGTGCGTCCAGATCTGTGGGCCCCCTTAGTTCCACAAAAATTTACATACACAGGTATAAAGTAATATTACATAATAACATGACAAATAATGCGTTTATTCAAAGAAATAGGCAAGTTACAATGTATTAACGAACAAGAATTGAAACTAGAGTGAACTAAAAATAAAAAAACAGTCAAATTAGATATTTACATACAAATATTTGTATAACACAAAGCTTTTAGATTACTCGATAATTTTAGCCCAGAATAAAAAAATCCGGTATTAAAGCCAGGCTTCGCCAGACCCCACGGTTCACTCGCGTCCGGGGGTTATCATTCCGGCTGCTCCCCCCTCTTGGCGGGCCTGGTATTATGGGGCTGAAATAGTAAGTGGAAGTAAAAGAATATTTTTAATTTTATTTGCAGATTTGTCTTCCAGCCACTCACCCAATACAGGCAAATATGAATATGAAAGTGGTAAGTAAAACTTGTCTGTTGAATAAATAAATTTTTGGTTTTGAAACTACAAGAGTAGGGGAGCGGAGGTTGCCTTAGAGAAGTACCAAGCTCCCAATTATTTTATCTGTGTTTACATTCGTACCTTATTTGTAACCTATTAAAAGTACATATTTAAATTTAATTTTAAGGATCTTCGATTGACTCTACTGTGGGAAACGGCTATTTAGTCTACCCTCCGCCTCATAATCCAAGCTCTGCATTAGGTAGGTTTTAATTTCTAAATATCTAAATCGTAATAATAATTGATTTATTTAA
>MU183430.1:182419-201258 GCA_016904865.1 Pissodes strobi
TAGTATATACACTTCCAGATATATTTAAAACAAACCACTGTATAATTATAAATTAAATGACATAGTCCGTGTTTTTATCATGGAATATTGTAATTGTTAAACTACTACTGTGATAGGCAAACGATGTTTTGTTGTTATTTTGGTAAATGACATGTAATTAACTATTAAAAATAATTATTTAGGTACGTAATTTCTTGAAGCCAAAAAGTAACAAAGTTGATATATGAATTAATACGTTTTCCATTGTCTGAGCCTGCTCCTTACGCGCGACGCCATCGTAGATTTAGATATCAGGCTTTCTTGTTTAGAAGGTGTTGGACTGATTCTACAGTGGTAATTTACTGCCAAAGTATAATCCAAATTAAAAATATTACTCTTCCTAAAACACTCACACTTGTTGGATACCAGCTCTCGGCCTATATCGATTGAAAATTGAAGATCCCTACGGAAAATCACCAGGGCTTTTGATTTAAAATTGCTGAACTTAAACGGTTTATTTTTCCTCATCTTAATTTTCCACAACTTAGTAGTGGTTCATAGTATCATCTCGTCCAACCGAAATTTACTTAAAAAACTATAATAGTAATGCATAAACCGGGTCGTTGTCTAAGTTCAACGCAGAATTAAGAAATCTACCTGGTAAGAAATTTAGTGTAGGTAAAACTAAATAAACATTTATGAGGAAAGATTAAAATGGTATTTGGTTAAACAGGATTATTTTCTTCAGATTGGTGTTACATGAGTAAAACGATGTGAAGATACATTAGGATTGATTTCAATCTTACTTTAAATTTCCTAAAAGATAGTTTTGGTCAATGTATCTACTTAGTGGTTGCAGATAATTCTATAAACTTGTCTGATTATTCAGTTACGGTAACTAAGGAGTCACTCCTGTAGTGCAGATAAGGTTGGTGAGTTGGCTGCTATGTAAATAAAACTTTTTTAGGTATTAGGAGAGACGGTAACTTCAAGAGATACAAGCCAAATGTTTTCGATCCCCTATTAAAAATTACAGTGTCCTTTCTAGTACAAAAATTTCCGTTCTTTTCGATTTTAAATTTGATGCTTTGTCACCGACTTCAATTTCAGGTATGGCATGATTGAAAATCAATCTGAAAATAAACATGGTATCATTGTTTGCAATAGGACTTTTTTATTATTATTTAATGTTTTCTATAATAAAATATAAATTTAAGCATTCATAATTCAGTGCCGCCCATATGGACACGTAGCCAGGTATTTTGTCAAGTAGTATTCATCATCCATTACAGTATGCAAGCAACTCTTTACTGAAGCTGTTCCTTTTCTTTCCTTGTCTGTCCATTTGCAATAATTGCAGTTATTCCTTCACAGATCTTTAATTTTCGCAATTCATAAATGCGTTACGTGAAGTTCTTTTAGTACATCATAGGTTGTAGGCTTTTTGGTCCCAATGTTCTCTCTCTCTCTCTTTCTCTCTTTAGTTCTTTTACTCTAGCTTCTTTGCAGGCATTTCTGTTCTGTGCCGCAGACTATGGCCTGCCATGTCTTTTAGTTGGTCCACACACTCTTACCCATCGTGGTCGGTTTGCTTCAATCTTGCCTTCGACGATTAGCCGTTCCATTGTATGAGCTCTTGTCTAAATCTTCCTTAGGATTGACTGGATTATTTTCAAAGCTAATTGAGTATCTACGAGCTCACTATTCGTAATCTGGTGTTTCGTGTGATTGCATAGGGTTTCTTACTCTAATCTTTGTAATTATAGAGCCAGGGTAATCAATATTGCTTCGTTATTGTGTGGTGGGCCCTGTCCTATCTTTGAAATGAAATATTCCCTTTAAGAAGAGTATATTCTCTACCGGATTTTCGACTCTTGTAAAGCTCTCTTTTTATCTTTGTTAGATTCTTCCTTTCTCTCAAGTCATTGTAAATCAAAATTAACAATGCAATCTAAGAACAATAAATAAGTTTAAGGAAATAAGAACAGGCCGGCTTGTTTTGCCATTTTTTCTTACTGATTATATAGTAAATATAATTAAATACGTAAAAGGAATCGAATAATCTCTGTCTAGATCATATTCAATTAAATATGCCGCTAAGGCTTGACTACATGTGCAACGAAGATAAAAATAAAAGGCTTAGACACCTTAAAACGACAGAAATATTTGGAATGACATTAAGTCCCACACTTGGAGATCGAGGAGTTGTTCTAGGAGTTCGAGGAGTTCTAGAAGTTGCCGATGAACTTGTTGACGTGGATGATACTGTCGTACTGATGTCACTCGGAATGGACGATGTTTTGGTGTATTCTGGAGTAGATTCATGCGCAGTATTACCTGCTGAAGTGTGCACTTCTGGTGTACTTTGTGCTAAAGTGGACGATTGCGTTGTGTCTAATGAAACATTTGTCGGAATAGGCCGTTCTGCTTTACTGTCTGTTGAATTGGACGCTTCTGTTGTAACAGAGTGAGTTGACCGCTCTGTTGTGTTGGCTAAGTGAGGCGACTTTTGCGTTGTGTTTTCTGTTGAAGTGGATACTTCTGTTGTACTATCTGTCAGGGTGGACGCTTTTGCTGTGGAAATTACTGTTATACTTTCTGGTTTAGCGGAATTTTTCGTTGTGTTTTCAATTGTAGTTGTCCCTCCTGTTGGTTTGGCAATGGAGTTGAGCTTTTGCGATGTGCTCTCTATTAAAGTTTCTGTAGTGTTCCATATTGGGGTGGACACTTCTGTTGTTCTGTCTGCCTGATTGAACCATCGAATTTTGCTTTCTGTTAAAGATAACTTATCAGTTGGTGTATCAATCGGGGTTAACGTTTGCGTTGTGCTCTCTGTTGAAATGTATGTCACTATAGTTTTAGTGGGCAATTCAGATGTAATGTCTATTGATGTTTCCGCTACTGTCAACGCTGCCACTTCGGTTGCAGTATCTGTTGAAGTATATATTTCCGTTGTGCTTTCTGTTGAAGTAAAATATACAGACGTGCTATCTGTTTTGTTGGATGATTTGCTTGTGTTTTCTTTTGAAGCTGATATTTTCGTCGCTATATCTGAAGGGGTTAACTCTCTTGTTGCGACTTCTGATGATATGGAGCTATCTGAGATCTTATCTATTAGGATGGATGTTTTAAATGTAGCTTCTGTTGGCATGAACGGTTCGGTCGCGCTGTGCATTATAGAAGAGAAACCTGCTGTTGCTTTATCTGTAGAAGCGGATGATTGTCTTGTACCTTCGGTTGATATGGATGCTTTTCTTGTAATTGGCCATTCTGTTGTGTTGACTGTCGGAATAAATGTTTGCTCTGAGCTTTTCCGTTGAGTGGAGGCTTCGGTTGTATTGTCTGTTAGAATAAACACTTTTTCTCTATCTGTTTGAATAGGCACCTCTGTCGTACTCTTTGTTGGACTGGAATATTCTGTTATGCTATCTGTATTGGCAAACAATTGCTTTGCGCTCTCCGTTGGTGATAAAGCTTCTGTTGTGTCAGTTTGGGAAGATGTTAACGATGCAGCCTCTGATGAAGTGAAAGTTTCTCTTGTATCTTCTCTTAGATTCGACGCATCTGTTGGAGCCTGTCTTATGCTCTGTGTTACAGTGAACCATTTTGTCTGATTAGAGGTTTGTGCTGTTTTTTCTGTGGGCGTGAAATTTTCTACTGTGTAGTCTGTTCGGATGGAAGTTTCTGTTGTTTCTATTTTGGTTTGAGTGAATGGTTGCGTTGTGCTCCTCTCTGTTGAAATGTAAGTCACTATAGTTTTAGTGGGCATTTCAGATGTAATGTCTATTGATGTTGCCGCTACTGTCAATGCTGCCCCTTCTGTTGCAGTATCTGTTGAAGTATATATTTGCGTTGTGCTTTTTGTTGAAGTAAAATATACAGACGTGCTATCTGTTTTGTTGGATGATTTGCTCGTGTTTTCTTTTGAAGCTGATATTTTCATCGTTATATCTGAAGGGGTTGGCTCTCTTGTCTCTCTTGTTACGACTTCTGATGATATGGAACTATCTGAGATCTTATCTATTAGGATGGATGTTTTAAATGTAGCTTCTGTTGGCATGAACCGTTCGGTCGCGCTGTGCATCATAGAAGAGAACCCTGCTGTTGCTTTATCTGTAGAAGCAGATGATTGTCTTGTGCTTTCGGTTGATATGGATGCTTTTCTTGTAATTGGCCATTCTGTTGTGTTGACTGTCGGAATAAATGTTAGCTCTGAGCTTTTCGGTTGAGTGGAGGCTACGGTTGTATGGTCTGTTAGAATAAACACTTTTTCTCTATCTGTTTGAGTAGGCACCTCTGTTGTACCCTTTGTTGGACTGGAATATTCTGTTATGCTATCTGTATTGGCAAGCAATTGCTTTGCGCTCTCCGTTGGTGATAAAGCTTCTGTTGTTGTATCGCTTTGGGAATATGTTAACGATGCAGCTTCTGATGAAGTGAATGTTTCTCTGGTATCTTCTCTTAGATTCGACGCATCTGTTGGAGCCTGTCTTATGCCCTGTGTTACAGTGGACCATTTTGTCCGATTAGAGGTTTGTGCTGTTTTTTCCGTGGGCGTGAAATTTTCTACTGTGTGGTCTGTTCGGATGGAAGTTTCTGTTGTGCCTATTTTGGTTTGAGTGAATGGTTGCGTTGTACTTCCTTTTGGAATATTCTCATTTGTTGTAACATCTATCGTAGAAAATGTATGCGATGTGCTTTCCGTTGAAGTGAAATATCCGGTTATGCGAGGTGATGTGGTCTTTTCTAATGTACTCTCTGTTTTAGCGGACATTTGCGCTTTGCTCTCTGTCCTATCTGATGGAACTGACGGTCGCGCATTGCTTCCTGTGGCAGTGGAGTCATCTGTTGAACTGGTTGTTGAGGGCCAGGCTTCAGATGGGGTATCTGTTGGACTGAACGCTTTTGTTATTCCATCATTTGTTGTCGAATCTGTAAAAGTAAATGATTGCAATGTGCTTTCTACTAGAGGAGAAGTTTCTGTGTGATCTTGCGTTGTGTATTCTGTTGAAGTAGCAAATTTTAGAGTTTTTTGTGTTGGATTGAACGCTTCTGTTGCTTTTTCTGTTGGAGTGGCAGCTTCTGTTGTAATGACTGACTGGGGAAATATTTGTGATTGGTCTGACGGACCAAACGTTTTTGTTATACTGACTGCTTTAGAAATGGATTTTGTTTTGCTGTCTGGTGAGGTAAACACTGTTTCAGATGGTATGGATAGATTTGTCGTGATGCCAATTATAGCCACTGAAGTAGATTTTTGCGACGTGTTTTCTATTGTTAAAGATTTAGTTCTATTCTCTGTTAGGTCGAATACTTTTGTTATTTTGCCTGTCAGAGTGGTCGTCTTCGTTGGAGTATATATTTGCGTTGTACTTTCTGTAATAGTGGAAGCAGCAACTGTGCTGTCTTTCAGGCTATCCATAGCTATTGTGTCTACCGTAGTTAGTGCTTCTAATGTGCTAACTATAGAAGAACATAATTCTGACGTGCCACCTCTCTCGGTGGATGATTGCATTATAGATTCAGATGGCGATGTTCTATCTGTTATAATTGAATTTTGCGTGGTACTTACATTGGAAGCATCTGAGGTGTTGTCTGTTGAGGTGGACGCTTCAGGTGTAGTGTCTGTTAGCGAGGATACCTCTGTCGTTCTCTCTATTGAAGCTAACCCTTCAAATTTGTCTTCTGCAGATGAAGATCTTTGGGTTGTATTTTCTGTCGAATTTAAATAATGTCTTTTGCTGTCTGTTGAATTGGATACCTCTGCTTTTGTTTCTGTAAGAGTAGACGTCTCTATTGGAGTCGATTCTTGCGTTGTGGTTTCTGTAGAAGTGGGAGCATCTATTTTGTTAAACAATTCCGTTGCTCTGTCTCTCTGAGTAGATGCTTGCATTGTGATTTCTGTTAGAGATGATCTATTCGTTTGGCCATCTGTTGAGTTTGCCATTTGAGCAGTGTTCTCTGTTGAATTATAATCATATGAATTGGTTTCTGCTGAGATCACCACTTCTGATGTTTTGTCTGTTTGTGTTGATAATTCTGTCGTGCTGCCAATTCGTAAAGCTAAATTTCCGCTAGGAGTGGCTGTAACTGTCATTCCGTTTTTTGAAAGGGACCATTCTGAAGAAGTCAATTTTTGTGTTTTGCTTTTTGTCGAAGTTGTAGATTGTATGGTGTTGTTTGTTGGATTCGATGTTTCTGTTGAACTGAACACTTTTGTAAAACTGTTTGCGGATGAGGACCATTCTATTGCGGTGTCTGCTTGCGTGATCGGTTGAGTTGTACTTCTAGCTGTTAAAGTTGATCTTTCTGTTGGGAAATCTGTAGAAGAATATATTTGTATTGTGCTTTCTCTTGTGGTAAAATCTTCTGTTGTCCCGTCTGTTAAGCTGGACACTTCTGTTGTGGTGTTTTCTATCGTGATGCTTGTTTCAGCTGACCCTTCTTTTGTGGTATCAGCTGAAAAAGATGATTTTGATGTACTTTTTGTTGAAGTGAAATTACCTGATGAAGTGGACGCTTGTGTTGTGATTTCTGTGGATGTAGAAGGTTCTGTTGAGCTGTTTGTCTGAAAGAACATTTGCAATTTAATTTCTGCCTGAGTGGATGCTACGGTTGAGCTATCTTTTAGAATGGACGCGACTGTTGTGTTGTCTGTTGGAATGAACGTTTTAATTGGACTGCCTGTAGGCCATTCTGTTTTGATATCTGTTGCGGTGGACGATTCAAATGACATAAACGTTGGAGTGAGTCTTCGTGTTGTAGTGGAATCTTCGATTGTGCGATCTGTTAGGGTGGACGTTTTTAGCATAGTGTTTGTTCGAGTGGATGCTTCTATGGTATTATCTGTTTGATTAAACAATTGTGTTGTACTATCTGACTTACTTGACATTTGAGTTGTGTTTTGCGTTGGTGATGAATTTCCTGATATTGGATCGATTGGGCTGGAAGTTTCCGAATTAGCGTCTGTTAAAGTGGAAGCCACTGTGACGCTTTCGGTCCGATTGGTTGGAGTTGACTCTTCTCTACTACTCAATGTTGAATAAGACCATTCTGTTGGACTTGTTGGGGCTGTTGGGAATGAGGCTGAGGCAGATGATTTTGTTTTATCATCTATTTGGATCAAATCTTTTGCTATAGTTACATTTGTTGATGTGGATAGTTTTGCCGTGGCACCTGTTAAATTTGTCGAATCTTCTGTTATGATACTTCTAATAGTGGAGGTATATGTCATTCTGCTTGGTGAAGTTGATTGTTGCGTTGCGATTTCTGTTGGAGTTGACGATTCTGTTGTGCTATATGTCAGGTTGAGCGCCTCTGTTATGTATGCTAAAGTGGAAGCCTCTGTAATAGTATTGATTGCAATGGATATCTGCGTTGTGCTTTCTGTATAAGTGGAAGCTGCTAGGCTGTCTATCAGCTTAGACGTTTCTGTTTTTGTGTCTGTCAGGGTGGATTTTTCTGTATTGCTATCTATATAAGAAAAGAATTCCGCTGTGCTGTCTCTTTTCATCGTGGATGTGATCTCAGTTGGCAATAATTCGTCTGTTAAAATATCTATTGAAGAATGTGTTTGACTTATACTCTCTATTGAATCAGAATCATCTGAGGTGCTATCTGTATGAATGTGCGTTACAGATGCAGTGTCCATTTGCCAGTATGCATCTGTTCTTTCTGTTGGAATTAACTCTCTCGATGTAGCATCTGTAAAATTAGATTTTTGCAATTTGTTTCTTGTTTGAATTAACTAATCTGTTGTACTATCCGATGGTTTGGACGACTCTGGTGTTGAGTCTGATAGAGTAACAGTATCTGTTTTAGCATCTGTTACAGTGAATATTGGCGTTATGCTTTCTATAAAATAGGAAGCTTCTGTTGTGCTGTCTCTCAGGTTGGACGATACTGTTGTTCTCACTGTTGAAAAAAACGATTCTGTTATGTTGCCCCTCTGAGTTGATGATTGCATTGCAATATCAGAATCTGTTAAAGATGATCCATCCGCTTTAATATTCTTTATAGAATTTGATGTATGTAATGAGCTTTCTGTTGAATTTGAAGTTTCTGATATGTTGTCTAGTGGGATGGATGATTCAGATGTAGTGGCTATTGGTGAAAATAATTCTGGCGTGCTACATGTTGTAGAAGTTGAACTTTCTATTGTGGTATCTGTAGCCCTGTCTTTTGGAATTGATTTTTTCGACCTATTTGTAGAAGGGGACTTATGCGTTGTGCTCTCTGTCGAAGTAGATGGTTTTATTGTGCTGTCTGTTGGAGTGGACGAATCAACTGCATGGTTTCCTTGTGTGAATGGTTGAGTTGTGATTCCTTGTTGTGTTGATCTTTCCGTTGGAGGGAAGGTGTCTGTTGTGTTCGCTGCTCGAGTGGAAGATACTGTTGTTTTGCCTGTTGAAGTAAACGATTCTGTTGTGTGGTTCGTTGAAATTGACCATTGTGTTGAGTTAGGCTGAGTAAGTGTTTGCAGTGTGCGCTCTGTTAGAGAAGACTCGTCTATTATGGTATTAATTGAGATTAACATTCTCGTTACGCTCTCCGCTGAAGTGAAACCTTTTGGTAGATCTGTTGGAGTATATGTTTCTGTTGAACTATCCGGCCGGATATATTTTTTCGTTGTACTATCTGCTGGAAATGACCCGTCTGTTATTGGATTAATCGGGATTATGGTTTGCTTTTTGCTCTCTATAGAGTTAGAAGTTTCTACCTCCCTATCTGTTTCAGTGGCCGCTTCAGATGTGATATCTCTTTTAGTGGCTGCGTCTGTCATGCTGGATGTTGTAGCTGTTTCTTCTATTAATATATCTGTTGAAGTGGGTGTTTGCGATGTGCTTTGTATTGGAGAGTCTAATGGGGTAGACCATTGTGTAATTTTTTCTCTATTCGTAGATATTTGCGTTGCGCTTTCTTCTGGATATGACACTTCTGCCGCTCGCATTTTGCTTTCCGACAAAATGGTCACTTCAGATGTACTTTCTTTTAACGTGGATGATTCTCTGCTGCTTGTTATTATAGTTTCTGAATCGTTTGATCTGGTATCTGTGGAAGTGAATGCATATATTGCTCTATATGTCCTGCTGGTTGTTGCAGCTGGACCTTCTGTTAAAATTGATATTTGCTTTGTGCTTTCTATTGGCAAGTCTATTGGGGTAGACCATTGTGTTGTTTTCTCTGTCTTAATAAATGCTTGCGTTGTGCTATCATCTGCGTATGGTATTTCTGTCGTTCGCATTATGCTTTCTGATGAATTAGTCGCTTCATATGTATTTTCTTTTGACGTGGATGAGTTTCTCGCGCTCGATGTTATGGTTGCTGAATCTTCTGGTCTGGTATCTGTGAAGATGGATGCATCTATCGCTCTATATGCTGGAGTTGACTCGTCTAGCATGATATCAGTGAAAGTAGACTCCTCCTCGGAAGAATCTGTTCTATCTGTTAAGTTAGGTGCTTCTGTCGTATTGTCTATTAATGTGGATATCTCTTTAGCATTATTTGTGGGAGTGAATACTTGCATCATATTTTCTGTAATAGTGGAATATTCTGTTGTCATGTCTATCAGGTTAGGTCCTTTTGTTATTGTTAATAAAGACAATTCTGTTGTGCTGTTCTCTTGACTTGATGTTTGTATAATAAGTTCTATTGATGATGCGTCCGTTAGGGTATCTATTGAGCTTGATATTTGCATTTTGCTTTCTCTTAAAGTAGAATATTCTGGGGTGTTATTTTCTGGGTAAGATGGTTCAAACGTAGTGTCTGTTGGTGTGGATGATTTTGCCGTGATGCCTGTTATAGATAATGAATCATCTATAGTGGTATCTGTAGAAATAGCTACATCTCTCATATTTTCTTTTAGAGTTGACCTCTCTAATGTGGAATCTGACGTTGTTTTTTTCGTTATACATTCTGTCGTAGTTGAAGAGTTTATTCTGCTGTCTGTTAAGTTAGAGGTTCCTGTTGTGATGTGTGTTGGAGTGGATGCCTTTGTTGTGTCTACTGGATTGGACCATTTTATTGAGTTTTCTGTTGACTTTGTCCATTTTGTTGTCGTATCTCTAGTGGCGGACAGCTGCATTAATCTTTCAGTTGGAGTGAAATTTTGAGTTATGCTCTCTACTGGGGTGGAAGGTTCTATAGTTATATCTGTTGAAGTAAAGGTTTCTTTTGTGCTATCTGCTGAAATTGGCCATTGTTTTGAGTTATCTGGTTTAGTAGATCTCTGCGCTGTACTTTCCGTTGCAGATGATCCATCAGGTGTGGTGTTAATTGGGATTAAAGTTCGCTTTGAATTGTCCATTGAAGTGGAAACTTTTGTTCTTGGATCTGTTGGAGTGAACGTTTCTGTTATGCGGGCTGTCGAAGTTAGCCATTCTATTGAGCCATACGAATGAGTAAACCTCTGCGCATTTTCTGCTGAAGATTTATCATTGATGGTATTAATCGGTGTTAACGTCTCCGATGTGCTCTTTGTGGAAGTAGAAGCTTCTGCGTGTCTATGTGTTTCAGTGAATGCCTCAGATGTGATGCCTATTATAGTGACTGCCTTCGTCGTGCTGGTTGATGTGGTTGACTCTTCTGTTGGTGTAGGTGTTAAAGAAAATGTTTGAATTATGTTCTCTTTTGAATAAGTAGATCCTGATGAGCTGTCTGTTAAGGTGGAGACTTCTGCTGTTGAGTCGGTTTCAGTAAACCATTCTTCCATACTATCTATGTTTGTAGACGTTTGTGTGGTGCTTTCTTTAAGATATGTCCCTTTCACCAACGTATCTGAAGGGTTTGGCGTTAGCGTCGTGATTTCTGAGTTACCATCTATTGAGGTGAAAGTCTCAAACACACTATCGGTTGGTATTGATGGTTCTGCCGTGTTATGTGTCATAGTAGTTGAATGACTTCTTGCGTTATCTGTAGAAGCAAACTTATTCGTTACGCTTTCTGATGATATAGAAGCTTCGTTTGAATCGGGCCATTCAGGGCTTACTGTCCGAGTGAAAGGTTGCAAGATGCTTTGGGGTTCAGTGGAATCTTTCGTTGTGCTGTCTGTTATGGTGGAAGCTTTCGCAGAAATTGAAGTGGAAGCTTTTGTTGTTGGATCTGTTGGAGTGAAAGTTTCTGATATGCGGGCTGTTGGAGTTACCCATTTTGTTGAGCCATACGAATGATGAATACTGTGTATATTCACTGAAGACCTATCATTGATGGTAATAATCGGTGTTAACCTTTCCGATGCGCTCTTTGTGGAAGTAGAAGGTTCTGCGGTTCTGCGTGTTTCAGTGAGTGCCTCAGATATTATGTCTATTATAGTGACTGCCTCCGTCGTGCTGGTTGATGTGATTGACTCTTCTGTCGCTGAATGTGCTAAAGGAAATGATTGCCTCATGTTCTCTTTTGAAGAAGTAGATCCTGATGAGCTGCCTGTTAAACTGTGGACTTCTGTTCTTGAGTCGGTTTCAGTAAACCATTCTGTCATACTATTTTTGTTAGTAGACGTTTGTGTGGTGCTTGCTTTTAGATATGTCCCTTTCACCAAAGTATCTGAATGGTTTGGCGTTAGCGTCATGATTTCTGAGTTACCATCTATTGAAGGGGAAGTCTCAAATATAATAGCGGTTGGTATGGATGGTTCTGCCGTGCTATCTGTCACAGTAGTTGAACGACCTATTGCGTTATCTGTAGAAGTAAACTTGTTCTTTATGCTTTCTGATGATATAGAAGCTTCGTTTGAATAGGGCCATTCAATGCTTACTGCCCTATTCAACGTTTGTAAGATGTTTTCTGGCTCAGTGGAATCTTTCGTTGTGCCATCTGTAGTGGTGAAAGCTTTCGCAGAAATGTCTATTATATCGATTGCTTCTGTAATGCTGCCTGGTAGAATGGATGTTTCAGAAATGCTGTTTGTTAGAGTATATACGCCTGTCCTGATGTCTGTTGATTTGGATTCTTGCGTTGTGTTATTTGTTGTATTGGACCATTTTGTTGTGATGTATGTTTGAATGGAGGTATGCGCTTTGCTATTTGTTGGAATTGTTTTTTCAGTTGTGGTATCTGGTGGAGTTGACATTCCTATTTCAAGCAAATATTTTTTTAATCTACTGCGCTTGACTCGCATGCGACTGTCGTTTTCCATGTAGCAATCAATTATTTCTGAATATTTCGTCTTGTAAGTTTGGCAAACCATTTTTGCTGTTGCTCTCTCCATACATCTTTTGATTATTTTCATAATGGTTCCTGGAATATGATAAAATAGTGTTTGTATAGTACATAGTAATTTTAATGTAGATTTTATGCAAATAAAATTATCTAGAAATTTAGATTTTTTCTTCCTCTCCAGCCATATACGATCAATGAATCAGTGGTATACTATTTCAGTAATTAATGATCTGGGAAAACTCAATTTGAAAACATATTTTTATAAAAGAAATTAATTTTATTCTTTTCTTAATTTAATTCGTACCAAATAGAGCTCGTTAAGATTTGTCCTGATAATGTTGTTCTTTATTGAATTTAAAAGTAGGTTTGATTTAATACTATTATAAAATATATTTAATTATACTAACCATCTATATATGTTACATGCAAGCATCCCAATTCACTAAAGTTTTTCGTTTTTTCGAAATTACATGGGCATTCATCGGTTCTATATTTCCATTTCCTAGTTTCACCTGGAATTTGATAATTAACATAAAAATTAAATCTCTTTAAAAATATACATTAATTATAAGTGTATAACAATTCATTTGTATAGAAATCCGAATTTGGTTGTAATTGGAATCGAATTTACCAACGATTGGTATTAAAATTTTATCTTCTTCTTATTCTTACCATGTCCTTATTTAATTTTAATGCAGAAATGTTATTTCCTATCTAACCAAAACTAACCAAATCTATTAAAATTGATTATAACGTATTGGAACCGACTTATATGACTAAAAAAGTTAATACTAAGTGAAACTAACCGCGTTTGATCGGGGATTGAGAGACGAATAGAATGCAGTTTTTACAACCACCACTAATGTTATAAATTATAAAAACGAACGAAACTTGAAGTAATATGCATTTATGAGGTATATATTGGTAAACCAAACTTACGTAATCTGCTAAAAGTAATTTTTTACATTAGATTGTGTTTTTCACGACAGACTAATCGTGTTGCATATCGTTAGATCGAGGAATGTGAGACGAATCGAATGCAAATGGTATTTTGCTTTTTACAACCACACTTATAACGTTATAAATTGTAAAAAAGAACGAAACTTAAAGTAATATGCATTTATTTGGTATATTTTGGTAAACTAAACTTACGTAATCTAATCTACTCTCACCCAAATTTCTATCAACTATTATACTTCCACACAATTGTGAGTTTTCTCAGATCTCAAATTTAATAAGTGTTGCATTCTGCTTCGGTATTTTCAATGTCTCCCCCGGTTACATCTTTGTAAAGGACTGGGAATTTTTTTCAGTTAAGCCATTGACTATTTCCTCATGTGTTATAAAGAATATAACTTAGAAATAATTGCTATATAATATAATATTTTTAGTTTTCGTCTACTTTTTTAATTTTTCACATATATCAATCTTCCTTTTAAGTATGTCATCTTGTCCCCCTCTCCTCTAAACCAGTAATTACAATAATAGTGTAGAATAAAAGCGCAGATTTATAGGAACTTTAATAAGCATTAGGATGACGCGACCTGTTGCAACGCCCCATTACCATTTAAAATGTTTAGAGTGTTTGTCAGCCTTCCTTGGGTGTTGAAGCGTGACGAATAAAAGCACTTAAAATTAAAGCATTTCTTCTTTTCCATTTCAACCAGAAATGTCACAAACCGCGTCAGATCCTTTTTAATTACAGGCTTTTCCAAAGAAAAATCTATCTAAAACATCCGCGTTTGAAAAAAATCACATTGCATGAATGTTAAATGTATGCCAACATATGTAATCTAATTTTAATATCATCTTAATCCCGTGATAAGATTTATAACAGTACCGCTTCGTAATATCTTTTACTTTCCATAACAGTGCGTGTACTATAAATGTGCATATACCTAGTCCTAGTAATTTAAAATAATACAAAGATAAATAAGTACCACACCTTGGCGTGTGATTCACCGTTTTTACAACGGCTTTCGTCAGAGTAAACGTAATAATATGATTTCCTTATTTTAGGATGTGTCGTATTACGGGTAATATGTGATACCGGGGGAACGAATCATATTCGAAAAAATATATACAAATAGGGCTGTTTTGACGTTCAGAAGGGAGCAAAATGCATTTAATCCGGAGGTCGTTGTCAATGTTTTAGGAGGAAATATATTTTCTTTAACGGCATACTGTTCTGCAGAAAAATAGAAGTCCTTACTTGAGACTTTTTAAATATTTCAAAGTTATACTTGAAATAACTAGAAATAATTGAACTTGAAAGATTTTCCGAAATCGTGCGTTTAAAAAAAAGGCAACAGTTGTTAAATTAAACTCAAGTTATTCTGAATTTTTATATAAATTTTGGAATGTACCTTAAAGCGCAAAAGTAACCTTAGTTCTTTTTCTTCGTAGAATGGGACGCCGCCGCTTTGTTTACAATACATGGAAAATTTTGATTTATTTCTGGTTAACGCTTCAGTTAGCTTCTCAACATTTTTCAAAAAAAGTCACATTTATGGTCGTCTTAAAATTATTTACAATAACAGAACGAAACTTATTTTCTAGATTTTCACACGTAAATTTTAACTGCTTCCCTAAGTTCATTCATTATTCCCGTAGCTTGCAATGCCTTTTAACTCAAAAACAATTATTAGTCAATCATTTTTTAGGGAGCCTATTTCCAAGAAAGTCTCTCCACCTCCACTATTTGTATCTTCCAAACCACGCAAGTTATTCTAACTAAATTTAGTATACCACTTCTAATTGAGTGCCATAAATGGCAAAAATATCAAATTCGGTAATAAGTCAGCGGCGGAGATATATAACTAATTAGTAATATTATTTTTAAAATCAAAACAATACGGTCCAGAAGAAAATAAAAATTGAATACTTCACTAAATCTACTATTAAAATCTGAATAAACTCTTCGAATGCGTTTAGAAGATTTTGGCAAATTACACGAATCATTAAATGACCGATATGCATTTTGTGTATGGCCTTTGTATTTAAAATAATTTCTCTAGAGCTTGTAATGATGTTACTATCTTTTTAGGGCATGGTATGCACTCTCAGTTTTAACTTTCTTATTTTTTCTTTTTGGTTTTTTTATGGCAGTGTCACACACACTAAAGGGAGATCCTATGGCGCTCGACGAACGGTGTGTGTGCAAAGATGTTGATTGACACGGTTCTTGCATAGTTGTCGGTTCTAATTAGTGGGAAACAAATGTCCTGGAAGTGAGTTCCACAGTGATGCAGTGCGCCAGACAAAGCAGTTCTTGTAAAGCGATGTTATAGGTGTTTCCAGTTATACGACGAACTGGTGTGCTCCTGCCGTCTGTCGTGGCAGGCGTTGCCAGGGGCGGTATGAGGCGGGCCAAATCCTGGGAACATCTGCCGTGAAAGTATCTGTAAAACAGGGACATCTCAGCCACATGTCTGCGGTATTCCAGATTCCGGGTTCACTCCTGGTCGCCGACGAGACGCACATCTCCCTTATGAATGGAATCCAGCAGCTTTAGGATGTGCTTTGGTGCGGCAGCGACATCCCAGATGTGTGAGCATTATTCTAAGCACGGTCTTATTTGCGCTTTGTAGAGCAAGAGCAACTGCTGCGGTGTATACAGTTTTTTGTTGCGAAATAGCGCACAAAGCTTCTGGGAGGCTGATTTTACGATGTTAGCAACGTGGTCATGCCAGGAGATATTGCTGTTGACCGAGACACCCAGCAGTCCGATTGACGAGCATGAAGGAATGGTCGATCCTGCCTCCCAGGGCCTGCCGTACTGGTCCTCTTGGTAAACGTGGCTACTTGGGCCTTTGCTGCATTGAATTGGACCAAATTTCTGTCGCCCCAAGTTTGAACTTTCTTCAGGTCTTGATTAATTGCTGTAATCTGCTCCTGTCTGCAGTGATAAGTCTCAGTCGCTGGTAACGGTTTTTCTGATCTAAAGTGGGAGACAAGGGTACTGTTATTTGCAAAACTGTAAACAGGATTATTCGTTTCGGTCAGCAGGCCATTAATGTAGATGAGGAACAGAGTTGGTGAAAGTCTTGCGCTCTGAGGCACGCCCGCGTTAACGGTGAATGTGTCTAAGATGTGTCCATCAATTGCAACGTGCAGAGATCGGTTCTTAAGGAAACTGGCAAGCCAGCTACAGAGAGAGGCTGGCAGTCCGAAGCACGGCAGTCTGTTGAGCAGTCCGTCATGTCAAACTCTGTCAAATATCCAACGCAATCGTTCGAGACTCTCCGTAGTTCTCAATTGCCCTACTCCATATATGAGTGATATAGGCCAATATATCTCCTGTCGATCTCTCTTTGCGAAAGCCGTATTGATTATCGCTGATTTTCTGTTGTTCTCGAGGTACTTGAGTAGTCGCTGACTACACGTTCCATGACTTTGGAAATTATTGGAAACAAGGCAATTGGGTGATAGTTTGAGGGCGTGGTTTTCTTGCCTTTTTTGGAACAGGTTGCACTCGAGCGACTTTCTAAGAAGATGGTAAGACAGAGAAAAAAGCTTGGAAATAACGGGTGTTAGTTCGTTGGCGCAGTTCTTTAACACGATGACAGGTATTCCGTCAGGTCCTGATGCCTTTTGTGTACCTATTTACGGGCTATTGAGGTCATTTTCTTTATCGTAAAGTCTAATTTAAATACTGTTTTCATTACTTATTTGTTATTTGGTTACCGTTGTTATTATGTTGTTGTTATAATAAAAATACAAATGATTGAGAATTTCTCCTTCCGGCAATAAATATGATACTCACGTCATTGCTAGTATTCAATAATTACCGCTTCCTATACAAAATTTACAAAAAATAAGATACATTTTGAAATTTTAAACATAACCTAAAATTACTTCAATTTTATAACAATTGTTTTGATTTACCAACTGTATTAAAATTCTGCAGGATAATTTATTGTGTCTCTCATATTAACAGGTATTATGATAAAAGATCTTTAGGTAAAGTCCAAACACTGCGTCGCGCCGCCATATTGAATGATGCCCTCCACAACGCCATCTTTAAAAAGAATGGCCACTTGTGATACATCGTTGTATTAAAAATTTGGAGAAAAATTTACATACATTTTGACATTTTAAGGAATAACTAAAAATGCTTCAATTCAACAGATAGAAAAACCTGCCAGAAAACCTATCTTATCTCCTACATCAATGGACAGTTTGACAAAAAATTCATCGGTGATGTCAAAATGCCGCCATATTGAATTTGTAATAAATACCCTCTACGCCGCCATTTTAAAAAAAAAATACAACTTGTGATACATCGTTGAAAAGGGAATTTCATTTAGCGCTACTAAAATATGTAAAAATATATACAGGATTGTATTTGAAACTATTACCTCATGCTCATTCATTTGTTTTAACATTGAAAATGTTTTTGTTTTCCTATTATGGGGTATCAAATCGGTTTAATCGGTTTAAATGACAAAAATAAATTAAGGCTAACTGAAACTAACCGAAAGTTGATTGAACGTCTAACACAAACTAACTAAAAGTAACCAAAAGCACAAAAAAGGTTAAAATGAATAGGAACAAATTAAAAAAATAAAAGTAAGTTAAAACTAACTCAAAGTAACCGGAATTTGGCGAATAACCAAAACTAACCATAAAAATTAAAATTGGTTATAACCTATAGGTTCAAATTACTTAAATAAATTGGAACTAACTGAAACTAACCGAAAGTTGATTCAACGACTAACCGAAAGTAACCAAAAGCTCCAAAAACGCTTAAACGTATCGGAACAGATTAAAAATATAAAAGTAAGTTAAAACTAACCAAAACGAACCGAATTTTGGCGACTAACCAAAACTACCCAAAAACATTAAATTCGATTATAACGTATCGGCGCCGATTGAAATGACTAAAATTAAAACTAACTGAATATTGATTGAACGACTACTCACGACGACTATCTAACCCAACCTAACCCAATCTAACCTAAACTAACCAAAAGCACCAAATATGGCTAAAACGTATCGAAACAGATTAAAAATATTATAGTAAGTTAAAAATATCACAAATTAATCGAATTTTGGCGACTAACCAAAATTAACCAAAAACATTAAAATTGGTTATAACATATTGGAAAGTTGATTGAATGACTAACCAAAACTAATCAACAGGAACCAAAAGCACCAAAACGGGCTAAAATGTATCGAAATAGGTTACATAAATTAAAGTAAGTTAAAACTAACCAAAAGGAACCGAATTTCGGCGACTAACGAAAACCATCCAGAAATATTATATTTGACTATAACGTATCGGAGCCGGTTCAGATGAAAACTTTGGTTTCTTGACAGTGACAAGGTCGCATCACGACACGGAAAATTTTAGTGAACGTCACGACACGGTTTATGCATAACTGATTATAACGTATCGGAACCCGCTCAAATAAGTAAAATAAATTGAGACTAAGTGAAAATAACCGAAAGTTGATTGGACGACTAACCAAAACTAACCAGATCTATTAAAATTGATTAGAACGTATCGTAACCAGTTCAAATGACTAAAATAAGTTGAGAATAAGTGAAACTAACCGAAAGTTGATTAGACGACTACTAATCAAAACTAACCAACCACATCTATTAAAACTCATTATAACGTATCGGAACCGGCTCAAGTAAGTAAAATAGCTTGGGACCTAGTGAAACTAACCGGAAGTTGATTAGACAACTAACCAAAA
>MU183431.1:0-58236 GCA_016904865.1 Pissodes strobi
TAGCTTTAGTTATATAATACTATAAAAAAGTTTGAAAATTTTATACAAAATCTAAAAATAAATTAAAAAATAGGATGTTCCAACCCGACACACTTTTTGGAAGTGCCTTGACGCTCAAAAACAGTTTAAACTGTGCACCTTAAGATTCCCTAAAATTATTGCGTTTAATTTTTTATCATAATTCCCGAAACAAAATTATGCGATAAGGAACTTTACTCAATCGTTGATTCATCATCTGCCATTGATGTTAAATGCAATTATTTAATTTCCAAATAGCTTTTTCAATATAGGCTACATTTCATTCTCCTGATTTAAGGCGAGAATATCTTTCAACAATCATTATCATTCACTTAGGAGTAACTAGGTTAGTCAAAAGTTAGATCTTCAAAATGGATCCTGATTTAAATAGCACTTGAAACTGTATCAGTTTCTAATATAAAACCAAGGAAATAAAATAGAAAATTGACTGGGTGAAGTTTTCAAGGCTAGGCAGTCTAAAATATCCCCAAAATGTACCCCTAAGCGTAATTTAAAATTCTCGTAGCACACGCATTAAATGAACATTTCAATTTTATATACCTACGTGTGCCAGAGTTTATTCTATAAATTAGTGGAGAAACCGGGAAAGGAACATTTATCATGTAAATTACCAATAGCAGGTTTTGGATGCGCATTTTGCTGTGTTCCCTCTAATTAACACGACGGAAAGTTTTGAAATGTTATTTATTGTTGTGTACTGATTAAGTTACATATGTACATGTTAGCTGAACACACCGACATTAGTACCCAATCGTATTATAATTTGTAAGTAGATATAGATAGAACTACATCTTAATTTATTGTAAAATGCTTTACTGATATATATTTCTCTTCAAGATAGGTATGTTTCTAAAATTACAACAAGAGAATCTTGGAGATAGCGAAATTTGTCGTGCAGACAGGCGCCAAATACAAAAGGTATTAGTTTAGTTCATGGCGGTATTAATCCGAGTTTATGGTCAGTTGCTTATTTATTAGTGCAGACCTCTTTAAAATTTTTAATTGTTTGCAACAAACTAGTAACGGTAATAATTTAGTATAAATAGTAAAAACTAACTCACATTATATATCTAGTCTCGCAGACAATGTGATGTTATCTTATTTTCAAACCCTTCAAATATTATTCAATAAATATAATGGTTACTAAAATTTTAGAGCAAATTTACAGGTTTTCTTTTCCCATTTTTTATTTATAATCATTTAAAGGTACTTTTTTTGAATTTCATAATGTTAATTGTTATATTAAAACTTCATAACAATTGTTTCGGTACATAGTACTTTCTTCAGATGATGAAAATCTAAACTAGTTGCTACAATTCTGAAAATCTATTTGCACCTTCTTATGATAGTAATAGGGCCGGTTCTATCTAAAGGTTTAAAAGGGGTGAATTGGTCAGGTCAATCTAATCATTCAGTAGCAAATCTGTCTTTATAAGTTTATTAATTTCTATTGTATCTAATAAGTTAAGTTTTTTACTTTTATTATGAATATGTAAAACATCAAATTCTTCGTTAAGAGAATGTTTAGTTTCCATTAAATGATTACTGTAATTTTAATCGGATTTACGTGTAGGAATGATTTTGGAGGTCTCGACACACGACGAGCGATGCACGACGAGCGACACGACCTGGCGGAACGAAAAATATGAGAATGTTGTTATTGTGATATCTTTGTTAGTTTACAGGCAAAAAATATGGGATTTGCTCTATTACCTTGTCAAGACATAAGCGAAACTCTTATGAAGAATATATTTCTTTTCATTTAGGCCTTCCCTTTTTGTTAATTGAGTGGTATATTTAAAAAAACTACTTTTTAACCAAATCCGTTACGATACGTATGAGGCTAGGGCGTTTAAGTTTAAGAAGTTCAGATATGCGCACATAGTGCACACCCTTTTTTATGATCTAGAATTCGTTTTTAAACTCCTACGTCTTTGACCAATATGTAGTTTTAGACATGAACCACATTTTAAGATTGGAACTAACCTGCGATATTTTATTTTTTTCTGGAAATGTTCCTGTTTTAAATGACAAGTTGACGAGATAAGTTAGCCAAGCAATAATTAAATTAGATACTTTTATATTACGAACATAGAAACCGCATTCTGGATCTCCATTTGCAAATTTAGTATGTTTAAATTTTGAATTTGTTTGCGTTTCTATAAAAAAGTTGTTTATAAGTTCAGCATTTTTATTTGGATCTGATATCAATATATTATTTTCCAGCAGTTCAGCCGATAATTTGCTTTTATTTTGGTTATATAGTTCGGATAAAATTTGTCATATTGTATTGCATGGATTTTCAGAATTATATATTTATTATTTTTTATAATAATATACTGAAGGCCCCGGTATTCAATAGATTCCATAGGTTAGTAAATTAAAATCTAAGAAATCCAATAATGAAATCCAGCTTTTCCTGTGAGAAAATCCTTATAATGATCCCGTACATTACCATATTTTTACCCAAAACCAAATCAGTCAGTTGCCACCATTTGCACCCCTAATTCCGGAGCATAAAGTTTCCGAATGAAAAGTTTTTTTTACGCTCAAAAGGCGTTCTGTGTCCTTTGACTCCCCAAGAGCAAATTGAAACCTTACTGCAAACTTTTTAAATGAAGTAAAGGGAATTTCGGAGAAACGAATTTTTTAGATGGCAACAAGTTTGTTGGATAAAATTTTTTATTGGTTCTCTTTAGGCTATATTTGAAATTGAAGTTTATCGTTATATGCAATATTTTAAAAATCGATAGAATTGAGAATTGGCAGTTGGGCTTTAAATAATCGGATTAAGAAAAATTATATTCGAGCAAAATTTGCTATAAAATTCCTGTTTTGTATGGTAAATATTCACCTACATGTCGATTGGTTCTGTAATAGATAGGACCGTTTCGCTCTAGGTAACAGGGTGTAAGCTGGCCCTAGTCCTTGCGAGGCTGAAATACTTTAAAAATAATTTTACATTTCAGAAGCAAATCTACGTTTGTTTAACAAAATTAAAATTGAATACCAAAAACGCTTAAAATACTTTTAATAAAATGTTTTCAGAATTTTTTGTTTGCTATTTG
The DNA here is from genome assembly GCA_016904865.1 of Pissodes strobi. Taxonomy (NCBI): domain Eukaryota; kingdom Metazoa; phylum Arthropoda; class Insecta; order Coleoptera; family Curculionidae; genus Pissodes; species Pissodes strobi. The sequence continues at coordinate 3,108 of MU183431.1, forward strand.
ACAACTTATTTAAATGTTATGAGCCTCTGTGGTTTGCGAGGTTTATTATCGCTGCAGAAACTTATTTTTCATACCACATTTTTAGCAAAGAAAATTTTATTAAAAGCAAACAAGGGACCTCAGTTTTAACCTGCACTGTTAACGGTAGCCTGATAGCGTCCCCATGTGTGAAAAGTTCTGGGTGGGAGGATATTGAACCGGATCTGCGTAATCCGATAATCAAAATTATACTTAAGCATGCATCTTTTTGACTAGAAAGCTTTTCTGCTAGTTTTCAAGGTATATATCCTAAATACTATTATTATTTATGTAGTACTATATTTTCCTTGTTGACTACTGATCATATTATTATATTCAAACTATAAATAAAACTTTTCTAGAAAAAATTTTCTTTTAATTCTAAGTTGTCTGGATTTTCAAATACATAATGCTGTATATCATCATCATCGAGTTTTGAATCCGTTGATGCATAAGACTTTACTACCTACTTCTAAGTGTGTCATTTAACTGGTTTGAGTGATTATAGTACGGCTTCTGACTGTTCACGAAGTATGTTCTTCTCTTTAAAATAAATATTTATCTATTTTCTAATCCGTCTACTAGTCATTCAATTTAGCATGGTGCACGAAAAATTTAATATTAAGTAGTTCTATTCTAGAGGACGTTTTCTGACAGTCTAGATATTTCTAGTAATTTCTAGCTATCTGCTATCGTAAGCTGTTTCGTCAGAAGTGCTGGATAATCTTAGAATTTTGTCAGATGAAATCATAATATGATGGACGAATAGGTGATATACATAACATAATATTACGTATTTGATATTACGCATTGAAACGTTATAAACATTTTATACATTGTGTTCAAAAAGTCCCGGACCCCCTCGATATTTCTAAAAGGCTGCCTGTTATCAAAAATATTTCAGATGAAAGTTGTAGATCTTTGTTAGATCTAACCTAAAAAAATATGCTAAATATACGGGGTGCTTCACAAACGCGGAATAAACCCATGTTGTGTTTTTTAAATGAAATAGTATTGTTTCTAATATACTTTCTCAATCTACGAAAAATTTTAGTACCAGTTCCTGTTTCATGTCCTATACTTAAATCCAATATTTCAAAAGATATTACGTAATTTTTATTAATTAAGATTTTTAAATGTTGCTGCCAGATTACCTATTTTATCGCTGTGTTATTAATTTAAGACAGTACCAACATTTTCACGACAGTTACTTTCAACATTGTCAAATGATTTACTCATTTTAAAATATGTCCGTTTCTGAAAGAGAACGTATTACCTTTTTGATGATCAGAGGATTCGGAGATCGCCAACGATCATTTAATGAAACAAATGACACGTTTCCGGACCGCCCTCCTATTTCAAAATCTACCTTGATCACGACCATTTAGAGGTTTGAGCAAATTGGTACTTGCAAAGATCATCAACTCTTGGAAAGGCCAAAAACACGGTTGCTAATGAACAAAAAAGTTTGGAAATTGTGCAGCATTTTGCGGAAGAATCAAATCTGTCGTTACTCCTTACAAAAAGTGGCCTCTCAGTCAGATGTTGGTTTTGTATCGGTGAGGAATGTCCACAGATGTAACAAGTTTCATCCCTATAAAATTACATTGATGCAAGAGCTATTCGAAGATCATTTTGATCGCCGAATGGAGTTTTGCGAAATTATGATGGGCAAATATGATCAAAATCAGAATTTCTTCAATAATATTATTTTTTCTGACGAATCAACTGTCATGCTTAACGGTACAGTTAATCGACATAATTATCGATACTGGGCAGATGAGAATCCTCACTGGATGAGAGAATCGCATACCCAGAATCCTGAGAAGGTCAACGTTTGTGCATGTATAATTCAAAACCAAATAATAGGTCCGTTTTTATTGAGGGAAATTTGAATTCAGAGCATTATTTGCACATGTTAGAAGATCAAATATTACCGGAAATAATATTCTGGAAATATTGACAATTTACAATCAACCTTATTTCAGCAAGATGGAGCTCCTGCACATTTCGGTATAAACGTAAGGAGATTTCTAAATGCCACTTTTCCTAATAGATGGATAGGCAGAGGAGGTGAAATAGAATGGCCAGCGAAGTTCCCTGGTCTTTCGCCGATGGACTATTTTCTATGGGGTTATTTGAAAAATAAAGTGTTTACAACAAAACCGGAAAATATTGATACACATTATGACATTATATCTTTTGAACTGTTGGATTTAAGTATAGGACATGAAACATGAACTAGGGCTAAAATTTTGCGTAGATTCAGAAAGTAAATTGAAAACAATACTATTTCATAAAAAAAAACACATCATGGGTTTGCTCCGAGTTTGTGAAACACCCTATAAACTTTAGCATATATTTTTAATGTAGATCTAACAAAGATCTACAACTTTCATCTGAAATATTTTTTGATCAGAAGCGGCCTTTTAGAAATATCGAGGGGGTCCGTGACTTTTTGAACACAGTGGATACATTTTTGGTATTTAAAGCAAGCATTATGCCTTAACCTTGAACATGTTTATATTCCCTGACGCCAAGAACACTGTATTGCTAAGCTGACTTATTCCATTAGTGAACCGAGTGAAATGAATGAACATTTGAGGGCCATTGTCTCAGCCCATCCTTGTATAAAGCTCTTACTTATATTCGGAATTTGTCGGGCATTCAAACAGCGCGAGATATTTCCACAAGATCGATAGTCTTCCCACTCAAAATAGCTTAATAGCGAACATCCCTACTTGACAAATGGATATGGAGCTACGTTTGGCAGAGTCGGTATGCTCTAGGATACATAATATGCTGCAATGCGATAGAATCTCTCATTAATATGATGAATGGTCGCTTATATTGCCTTGTTTCTCTTAGAATCTGGGTAGCGGAAATCCGATCGCAACTAGGAAAAATATATTATGCGATGCACTCAGGTGAAACAGCAGTCTATAGGATAGTATAATGTAGAAGAGATGTTATAAACGCGATGAACTGAGTGAAGGATATATAATCTCTATAAGATAGACATCGCATTATATACACGGCATGAAGCTGTGTAATTTGATGAAGCTCCAGAAGAATAGTAAAGATATTTTAGCAGCAAAGTCACGGAATTTTGCGAATACATATTTTTTTGTTACTAAACGAACCTATAATATCATATTGAATTGAACTAGAGCCACTTGACACACTAATATTTTGGATAACCCATTATTAATCAAATTATAAGCCCACACTAGTCTACATACAGGAAGACCTAAGGAACCTCATACGTTCGCAATCTTATCTTTGAATGCACCTCAGAACCAATGCAAATATTAACTCTGTCTACGAGCACCTAATATCAAGTAAGCCTCATATTTTAGCTCTATCAGAACCAAAACTGAACTACCTAACTAACTGAACTAACTAACGGCACTACCAGGATCAAAGAGACTTATCCCTAAAAAGTAGTCCAGACCTCTACATCGTAATCTTCCAACGTCCGTTGCGCTCATCAGACCAGAATCTTATCTCCGTAACCTGTGACCTTATTATCAAACCACCGGAGCCACAGGTACCTCGAAAGATTTGGCACCACAAACCTGCAAAATAACGTAGCTTTCGCAAGATCTTTTATTTGCCCCAGTCAGACGTATTAGGCAGCGACATCTATTTTACGAACCTTTAGATAGAACCAACTACGGCCTCACCTAACTTAGATCTTCAATGCCAACTCTGGTGTTTTGCCAACGCGAAGTGAAACTAATACTCAAAGGCCTAGACACTAAAAAGGCCACATGACCGGATGGCGTCCCCGCAATAGTGCTAAATAAATGAGCTGCTGAACTAACAGCTTCACTATGCCAGCTTTTCTCCCTATCATCTAGAACTGCATGCTATCCTTCTAGCTGAAAATGCGCCCAGATGCAACCAATTCCCAAAAAACGTAGAAAACGATTTCAAATAACCACCGTCCAATTGTCTAAGTCCCCATGATGTCCAAGGTCACATCATGGGAACTTAGACAATTGGACGGTGGAGAAACTGATCAACTATCAGGCCTTAAAATATATCGAATCGGCAAGTATCATAAGCGATCGCCAGTATAGCTTCCGCAAGCACAGATCAACATGGGACCTTGCATCACGAGCTGCGGCAAAACTCGTGGTTACGAAATTGAAGGCATACGGACTACCACCAGCACTGATTCTACAGTTTTCCAATCTCATAAGGTATCGAAGCATTGGTATTGATGACAGCTCTCGGAGGAATTTAAAACCAATGCCGGATAGCCTCAAGAGTGTATAGTATCTGATACACAGTTTCTCCTCTATATCAGCGATCTCTTAATCGAGACAAACAATAATTCTATTTGCAGCTTTGCAGATGACAGCACTCTTATCCTCATCCATGTCGCGGACTTCAATGACCGCTGCTTGTTCCCAACGCGAATGAGAGAATCAGGTTGCTGCTAACAATGAGGAGCATTTAAAGATCCTTTACACAAATAGTGCACTATGTAAAAATCGACCTCTCTTATTGGTCGATCCATCTCGTATTACGATATGTCTGCGTGATGCAATCGGTTTCTATCAAGAGCTCTTGTGGTGTAGAGGTTTAGATCGTTGGGTTTCACCTGGAAAACGCGAGTTCGAACCCCGTTGCTTTTTTTATTATTTTTTAAAGATTATGTTTCTAAACAGCTTTTTTTTTTGATTTTGGGTATGTCTTGGGTTAGATTGGGTTAGCACCTGGTTAGTTTCCTTTTCTTGAGCCCCCGTAGCGAGCGAAGCGAGCGGAGGGCCATGCGGATCGACCAATGGGAAAGGCCGATTTTTATATAGTGCACTATTTGTGTAAAGGATCTTATAATGCCAATGAGTATATGAACACTATCGTGGAATGGGATGGGGAAAACAATGTCCAGTTTAAAGTAGGAAAGACTCATGCACCTCTCTTCTAAAAAAAAAGCAAACGACACATGACCTAACTTATCAAAAACAGGACATAAACTACCCTGGCCTCATCCATAAGCTTCAACGTAGAAATCAACATATCTTGGCGTACTCACGTCACCAAAATCGCCAAGGCAGCAACATAAAAGCTAGGAGCATTCTATAAAGCAAAAAATTTGTGTACACCTCATCAGCTCCTACTGCTCTATAAGGCCCAGCTAAGACCATCTCTGGAATACTGTTCCCATGTCTGGAGCTCGGCACCCAAACACTTGCTCAAGTTATTGGACCCCATACAGAGGAGAGCGCCCCAGAGTTGACTAAAGAGCTTGATAGTCTTGAACATCGAAGAAAAGTGGCGGACCTATCTCTTTACTATGGATACTAACTACGGTAGGTGTTCAAACTAGCTGGCACTTTTAATTTCGCCCAAAGTTGTGCCAAACAAAAATACATCTTTTGCTTATATATTTCCTAACATTTCTTTCTTCTTCGTTATTCTTCATGCTTTGCATAAACATTTCTTGCTTATGTAATATTTCACCAGGGAACTTTGCCCTTTCGAGTCTTTGTGGTATCAACATTTTTGCATAAAATTTTCTCAATGCTAGTTAGCTATTTCAGTCCGTACGCTCAACTTTCCGATGCCTAAAATCTTTGCTGTGACTTTCTCTTTTAGATAATCCGTCGTTGCAGTCTTATTTAGGCCGGATAACACTTTACTTTATAATACTTCCTTGTATGCACATATATTCTTCCTGTATATACTCTCAATACACAACTTTAATAGCAACTCAGTTTTTCCTGCTTTTCTCGATAACGATAACCATGCAACTGGTCCATTTACTTGTGCTGTACTATATATATCTTCACATTTGTTTCACCTATTTATTTTGCATACATAGTTTACTAATCTTCTCAATAATTTTCACTTAACACGACTCATTCTAGCTTCTTTTTTCTCCATAACTCCTTCTATGTACTATGCTATGTGTATTGTCTATTTATATACAGTTCCTTAACCTCCTACGTGTTTTATCTATATACTTGTCTTATTAACACTTGGGTATATATTATGCTTATTTATGTTTCACTATATACAACTTTTAATTACATTGAGACTTTGATCCCACCTAATTTTTATGTTTGCTTATTTCTTCTTTAGTTTCTTATTTTACTTGAGTACTTGCTCCATATATTTTTTTTCTATCCTCGTCCTCTTCACTAGTTTCTCCTTATTGCTCCATCGCTGCGTTTATTTTATCCTATACGAATCTGATGTATTGCACCATTTTAATATCTCACTGATTTATTTTGAATCAGCTGCTAATTTATTTTTGTATCTTTTTCCTTGCAGATACTAACCTGTCATCGGTTACACCATGCGGTTCTATTCCTGATCTTTCCCAACTAGCGGTGGTGATTGGATCCAATGACCTTGCAGCTTTAGCGTCCGCCGCCAGATGGCGACTTGTAGTCTGAGATCGACGAATTCTTGGAGCAATCCTGCGTCTAGCCGGTGCCTGAACAACTTTTATGCTGACCGCGTAATATAAATTTGCCTTATGTTGTAAATAAATTTTTTTGAATTATGTTAGTTTTATTGACTAACAGACACTGCGCGAGAGACCACCGGCGCGTGCTTTGATTTTTTTTAAATTATAATTTAATTGTTTTTTTTTTTCTCTTTGTAACTTAGGACGCCTCCACCACGTGTCACGAATAAACAAAATGTCAGTGTCTATCGCAAAACGACGGACGCCTCCACCATATCATCTAAATGTTTTGAAAACAATGACGTTGTGTATTGCGAAACGACTTAATGATAAAATGTTCACGATGTCTCTTGTCAAAAATGTAATACGATGGCGACTTGTACCCGACTACTAAGGTGCGCATGTTTTCTCGAGTTGAGGTACTGTTTATAGGTTTTTGTTTACTGTCATATAATTATAGTTTTGCTTAAGGATTGAGTTTTATTTATGAGCACTAGAATATTTCACTTAACCTTTTAACTGACTCTACCCAGACACTTGTCTTTCTCAGAACTCTGACAAATTTCTTGATTTAACTTTACTACGGTTGTTGTGAAATCCCCAGTTCTAGCGCCGTCAAGTGACTAGCCGGTACTAGGCTTTGGTATGTAATAAAGGAGTAGAACCTAGAGGCAGCTATCCAGCCAACCCTAGGGGCGGGCAGAACACGAAGGCAGCCGTCTAGCCAATCTGGGAGCTGCTTTGTTTATAGTTTGCCTTTAATATTTATATAACAATCTCCAAGTTCAAGTTCAAACTTAGGACAGGGTGATATTTCTTTAGTAGCTTATGCATTTTAGTAGATTACAATATACCAGCACCATTACGATGCTATAAATGTCAGCAGTTTCGCCATAGCGCAGTCAATTGCACAAAACCACAAATGTGCATATGTGGTAAACTATTGTATGAAGGTCAGAAATGAGATCCAAATGTTACTTGTGTAAATTGTAAAGGCCCACACAATGCGCGGTCACGCAACTGCCCTGTGTATAAAAAGGAGTTTGCTATACAAGAAAGTAGAATGAAAAAGTCACATATTTCAATACAAAGAAAAAAGTCGTTATCCAAACTCCGAAGAACATATAATATGCACAAGCTACCGAAGTACCTGAAAAAATATAACCTACAGTGGAAAACAATCGACGCTAGGAAAGCTTAAGAATTAATACCTGCTATAGTTCAAAACTTGATATCTTTTTCGTTATAAAACAGGAGGAAATTTCGCGGATCGAGCCTGGAAAAGGAAAAGATCTGTATCATCTATACTCTCCGAAACAGAATCCGAGAAATGAAAGCAAATAACATATCTTACTGGTTTAACGGACGCGGAGAAAAAATCAGCCGATTAGACTAATAATCCCACCGCTCAAAAATTTTAAAAACCAAAAGGCTATACCCCAAGGGAAAACCTCGTAAAGAACCCGACTTATTTAGTCAACAACGTAACCCATCTCCAGTGATAATATTAGATCACCACACTGCCTAGTCCTTACTCTAATCATCATCTCGTATTTATGTCATAGCATACCTATAGTTACATATTACATACAAAAAAGAAGCTTGCAATTTATCTGTACATACAGAATGCTATTAATTTGTTATTCAAACTATAAACTGGGCAAACCAATACAATGACATTGTAGAGAATGCATAAATAGGATTGCTACATAAAACAATTATTGCAAGAACACGATCCTAAGTACTTTGCTCTTCAAGAAATACATCTCAAACTAAACCAAACATATTGTATTCTTGAAAGATGGTTAGAAAGAAATGCTATACTAAACATGGGATCCAAACACATTTTAATGAGAAATCAAGTAACTTCTCTGCAATAGACTTAACAATAGCATCTAGTAATTTATTATCAAAACTTACCTAGAATGTTGGTGATGATCTGCACAATAGCGACCACTTCCCTATACACATTCAGCTAGACAAACATACATCCTGTACCTATTAGATGGAATGGAATCAAAACTGATTGGGGAAAGTGTGGAAGTTCATTAAAGCCACCAACAGTGCTGAGTGTCGAGAAATTTACAGACTGCTTACTTGTAGCAGCAAACAGTAGTATACCAAAAAATTGGAGGTAAACCGTTCAAAAGAGTCGTACAGTCGTACCTTGGTGGAATCACGAAACAAAATATATAACTAAGCTTAAAAACAATCACTAAGTAAGTTTAAAAGATGATGCACCACCGAAAGCCTAACAAAATTTAAAATAGCTAGAGCAATGGCTAGAAAAATTGTACTCAAAAATAAAAGAGATACCTAGAATCAGTACTCGATACAGAAATAAAACCGGCGTGGCAAAAAGTGAAAGTGGTATTAAGCATTAACACTGGCATTAACACTGCTCGGAAATTTTTCTCAAAAAGGAAGACCTTGTTTTATTGACATCTATAACGAAACAATCTCATACTGCCTGCCAATCCTACTGAGATAATCTCCCTTTGAGTTGGGATTTTTGATCGTCAGAGAAAAATCTCTGGTATGCAAATCTCTCAGTCCTGACAGATTCCTCAAAGGTCAACTTTTGTGCGTAGTAGTCTGAGATGTGCATATATGAGTTAAAATATTATCTAGCCCAAACTACCTTGCCTACCTTCGACTCTAGTATCACCGTTGACGGATACAAATTAAAGCACATAAGCGCATGTTGCACTGCTGTTCATCTTAATATTCAAGTTAAAGTGACGAGAATACGCTAATTTAGGTTTCCTTTACCAAAAATTAAAAAAAAATACGTCAGGTGGACGATACATACACATAATTGTAGACTTTAAATTATTTATAACATCCTTAACGCTGCACATTCAATTAAAAATGGTTGAGATATCCCTGCTAGATCTAACCTTGGTTTCCATGTTGTGTCTGTTTTGAACGAAATCACCATATCCCTACAGAAACTGAAGGCTAGTTAAAAGTTCACAAATTTAACAGTTCTCAGTTGATCCTCATTCTTCCACTGTTCGGAAGGGCAAAAAACGACATCCCTGTGGCTTTATAGCTCTTTTTCAATTTTATTAAAACATCATTCAATCATAAACATTTTTCTTCAATTATTATTTATTTCCATTTATAAATTAAAACATTTGAGGTCAAACTAGGCTCGTGTATTGTATTGTTGTAGTTGAAAGATACCGCTACAACAAAACGTTTCAACTTTCCAGATTCCAAGGGAATCTCTTTTATAGATGGTTAAGCTGGAATACAATCTTGTTTATACTTAAGAAAATCATAAATCATATTAGTAGTTGCATGATTTTTTGATTCTTTACACGATAAATATAAAACCACATATTTTTATCTGCCACTACAAGACCATTTTTGTATGTTCCGCTGATACCTTTTGATTCCCTAGACTCTTCTTAATAACACTTCTTTGATGTCGTAGGTGTTGGAAATGTTCATTTGGATTATCATACTTTGCATTTTTATCAAATACACGGTCATTTTCAGAAATGGCGCTGTTATGGCGACACCGCACCAGCTGTTGTTTCTCTTCTTTTTTTTTTATTGGCGTGTTCAATGATCTCTATGAGAGCCTATTACTAGCAGCAGTTGCTCAGGTGTACTAGTCTTTTGTTACTGTGGTTGTTTGGGATTGGCTCTCTGCTAACTTCATTGCGATCCTATAACGTTGACCATATATTTGGATTTGTGACCTCTGGGCTTGCTTTTTTGTTTACCTCCTCGGTCGCATTCCTCTATTTTTTCTTGGAAAAACTCGATTTTTTTTTCTTATTCGACTATTACTTTTTCCTAGGTCCTCTTTCTTTCTTTCAGTTCTACCTATTGTAATCTACTAAAAAGCATAAGCTACTAAACAAATATCACCCTGTCGCAAGTTTGAACTTGATCTTGGAGATTGTTATATAAACATTAAAGACAAACTATAAACAACGCGAGCAATCAACGGGAGCGACTTTGAACCTTGTGCATGCAATGATCATCAATTTGTTTTATATAAATACGCCACCGAACCCTCAGTTCGGCAGACCTTAGTCTCACCTCCAGCTCCCAAGGTTAGTCACTTGACGACTGCCTCCTGGGTTCTATCCGCTCCTAAAGTTAGTCATACGACTGCTTTAGGTTCCATTCCTTTCCTTCCAAACCTGGTACCGGTTAGTTACTTGACGACTGCTAGGACCAGGGGTTGCACAACCTCCATAGAAAAGTCTTGACAAGAAGTAATACAAGAAGTTTGTCAGAGTGTTGAGAAAGACAAGTGTCTAAATAGTCAGTTAAAAAGTTTAGTGAAAGCTCTTAGTGCTCTTAAATAAAACCCAGCCCTTAAGAAAAACTATAAATTATAAGACAGTAAACAAAGACCTATAAACAGTACCTCAAATCGAGAAAACATGCGCACCGTAGTAATCAGGTATAATAGAATCTCACTTGCTCTGACCAATAATTGTTGTTAAAGTTTTATCGTTAATACATTGTTATTGTTATAAACTAAACGTGCTTACTTTATCATCTCTTCTTACCCCACCTAACGCGATCCCGGTCTACCTCAATTACCGCCCGGCACGCTAAACAAGGCGTGTCCTCACGAGTAGAACATTCAGTGGTAGATTAAAGGAAGCATTGAGACCCCGTCATTGTACTAATCGCGACGAGGCTCTTCTCTGAGAAGTTATTCTTTAAATAAACGCGCTACCCCCTAAGTCACTCGTGACACGTGGTGGAGGCGCCGAAGCTACTCCTGACACGTGGTGGAGGCGTTGTTAGAGAGAAAAAACAATTAAATTATAATTTAAAAAATTCAAAACACGCGCCAGTATTGTTTCGCGCGGTTAAATCTTATTATTGGTCAATAAAACCAATATAACTGAAAAAATTTAATTTACAATATAAGGCAATTTTAAACTACGCGCGTTCAAGCTACGTCCATTGCTGCATACACGTTGCCATCTTGCGGCGGATGCTAAAAGCTGCAAGGTCATTGAGTCCAAGCGCCACCGCTAGTTGGGAAAGGTCAAGAATAGAACCGCGTGGTGTGGCCAAGGCCAGGTCCGTATCTGCAAGGAAAAAGATAATAAATTAAATACAACTGATTGTTAAATTAAAATGGAGCAATACAACAGATTTGCATAGGAGAAAGTAAAGGAAACCATGGAGCAAGAAGGAGAAACTAGTGAAGACGACAAAGATAAGGAAAATAAAATTATATATGGAAAAAGTACGCAAGTAAAATAAGAAACTAAAGAAGAAACAAGCAAAAACAAAAATGGGAGGTGGGATTAAAGTCTCAATGTAAATAAAAGTTGTACATAGTGAAACATAGATAAGCATAATATATACCCAAGTGTTATTAAGACAAATATATAGATAAAAACACTTAGGAGGTTAAGGAACTGTATATAAATATACAATACACATAGCATAGTACATAGGAGTTATGAAGAAAAAAGAAGCTAGAATAAGTCGTGTTAAGTGAATATTAATGAGAAGATTAGTAAGCTATGTATGCAAAATAAATAGGTGAAAATAAGGTGAAGATATTCATAATAAAGCACAAGTAAATGGCCCAGTTGTAGGATTATCGTATTCGAGAAAAGCAGGAAAACTGAGTTGCCATTAAAATTGTGTATTGAGAGTATATACAGGAGGAATATATGTATATACGAGGAAGTATTATAAAGTAAAGTGTTCTCCGGCCTAAATAAGACTGCAACAGTCAGATTATCTTAATGATAAGCAAAGAATTTAGGCAGCGGAAAGTTGAGCGTAAGGACTGAAATAGCTTGATAACGATAAGGAAGTTTAGCAAAAATTTTGGTACCGCAGAAGCTCAGATAAAATGCTTATATAAGCAGGACATGTTTACGTAAAGCATGAAGAATATAGAAGAGGCATACACAAGTTGAAAAGTTGTTTATGTAAAGTGAGAAGAAATATAGAAGATGTTTTAAGAAGAAGCATACATAGTGAGGCAATATATAAGCAAAAGTTGTGTATGTAAAGCATACATAAGGTGAAATAATGGAGAAATGTTTAAGCAAAAGATGTTTATATAATGTGTTTAAAAAAGAGCATACATGGTTATATAAATAATAATATAATGTCCTATATTTTTTACATAAAGCTAGTCACATAATGAAGCATAGAGAGATAAGCATAGAGACATAGATAGATTAACTTATCACTGCCTCGTGTTAGATAAGGAAATAATGAAAAAACTAGTCATCTAATCGTAAGCATGAAAATACATAGAATAAAGTGTTCACATAAAGTATGAAAAGTTGCATACCTAAGGTGAAATAATTAAAGGAGAGTTGTTGAGAAGCATATATAAGTTGAAACAATTGCGGAAATATATAAAGATGTGTGTATAATATGAGTTTAAAAATATAGCATACATATATAAGGAAGTAGTAAAGCTAATGAATTAATTATAAATACGGAAGAAACAGAATAAAGTACAGAGTAAGTAAAGAATAAGGAAAAGTAAGATATGGGAATGTAATATAAATAAATTAGAACAGATATAGGTGTATAGAGAAACAATGTAAATATATCAGGAAGATGAATTAAATAACAAGCTGTAAATAATACATATCAATTTACCAGATCCTTGCAGGTTTGGCCCAATCATCTCAGAAGCAGTCCCTCGAGTATTCAGAAACCAATGCAAATAACTATCCAGTAATGTGTTACGACAGAAGAATCCAAGGACTGCAAGAATACAGACCTAAAAAGCGAAGAAATACTTAAGAAAAATGTAAAAAAAAGATGAGAAAAAAACATTACAATCTCAAAAGATATCTAAATATTGTGAGATCTATAGAGTCAGATATAGATTATAACACAACAATGAAAACAGCAGCAGCAGGACATGCAATATCTGGCGGAAACTGTAAATAATTGTCAAAAGACGCTCATGCATCAAACACCCTTGGATTAGAGTTTTTATATGCTCTTGCATTTATTCTTATTTTCAAAGAGGCCAAAGATAATGGTTATAGGAAATACAACACTTACCTTTTCGCTTCAAAGCACCTGCCAAGTTCCAAACGTCATAGGCAAATCCCTGGTCACATTGAAAAAACTGCATCTGGCAGGAACATAAAACCGACCAAAAGGTTCAAAATCAAACACAAATCTTCGTCATTATATCAATGTAACACATTTTAATTTATTTAATCTAGGCGATACACAATGCAAAAATCGCCACCGTCACCATTCACCGTAAAAAGAAATTACAATCACAGCATTTTTCCGGAGGTCAAAAAGTTCGACGACTTGACACTTGACAGGATGACAGGAACGAAAACGAAGCACTATGACCTGGTCTGAAGCAGAACTTCTGGGTGAATACTCGTTCATGTAGAGATGGGGCAGACATATCGATACTCAACAAGGGACACGAAGCAAAGATGGATACTTTCTCAGCAGTTTTCAAAGGGCGCTATCTAGCCACCAAGAAGTGAGGGACAAGCCAGAAGAAAGGAAATATTGTAGTGTAAAGTATAAGATACCTTTTATTTATTAATGTTACATATTAGAATAATTGACAGTACGATATTTCCTGGAACTAAAATCGGTAAATTGTGTACAGATAAACAATTTTAAATATAAACAGGGTCAGCAAGCATAAATAAGTCGATTAAGAGAGTATAAAAAGTCAGCCGATTTTTGTATAAGTCAACAAGTATTACTGAGTCTAATAAACTGCTATAAATATTAGTCTCATAAACAGGATCGTAATATAATATTAGATATACAAAATAATTTAACATAATTAATATATTTTTTTTATAATTACCTGCAATAGTGGTACTATAGTTAAATATCCGTATTTATCAAAGTTAATAAAAGTCTATATTTAATAGGAGACTATAACTAAATAATATAAAGACAGCTAGTATGATTCTAGAAAGAAATAAATCATTTAAACTATTTTGTAGAATGGTAAATATTACTGAGACAATTTATAAAATGGTGATATTATGGTTGTGATAAATGTGGTAATCCAAAGATCAACTTTCATGGGGTGGACGCATCCCATGCAGGCTGAATTAGGCAATACAAGCAAGATATTACAATACATGTATCAGTATTTTATAAAGAGTTGATATTGTGTCTAAACGTGGATTGACCAATAGGCGTCTATTGGCCAGTCAACGGTAAAGTATAGATATTTCAAATATGCAAAATACTTGTGGGGAATTCTACATTCTACTTGTTCTCTGTTAATCTAGAATTAGAATTAAGTTTAAAATTGCAAAGACAGTTTATAAAAATATGTTTCTTTTTTCTATGTACCAAGCACCAGTGGATGTCCAAACTAGTCTCTCTAGCAGGCTCTTACTTATGATACCCTCAAACAGTTTAATGGTATGTCAATGCTAAGACATATAGACTGCAGTGGAGGCTAGAGGGAGTTACTAAGGATCAGCCTGGATCCAGAAAGTAACAAGACCACTGATGGATATTTTTTTATGTTCTATAAATTTTAATATCACATAGTATTATGCGGCAAGTTTTTTCGAATTGAGGTCTTTCTTTTTTGAACTATAGCGGTCGCATTAATGTTGAGGACCAACATTTTAAAGGGCGGGGGAATGTGTAATCTACTAAAAAGCATAAGCTACTAAACAAATATCACCCTGTCGCAAGTTGAGCAATCAACGGGAGCGACTTTGAGCCTTATGCATGCAATAATTATCACTTTGTTTTATATAAATACGCTACCGAACCCTCAGTTCGGCAGACTTTAGTCTCACCTCCAGCTCCCAAGGTTAGTCACTTGACGACTGCCTCCTGGGTTCTATCCGCTCCTAAAGTTGGTCATACGACTGCTTTAGGTTCCATTCCATTCCTTCCAAACCTGGTACCGGTTAGTTACTTGACGACTGCTAGGACCAGGGGTTGCACAACCTCCATAGTAAAGTCTTGACAAAAAGTTTGTCAGAGTGTTGAGAAAGACAAGTGTCTAAATAGTCAGTTAAAAAGTTTAGTGAAAGCTCTTAGTGCTCTTAAATAAAACCCAGCCCTTAAGAAAAACTATAAATTATAAGACAGTAAACAAAGACCTATAAACAGTACCTCAAATCGAGAAAACATGCGCACCGTAGTAATCGGGTATAATAGAATCTCATTTTCTCTGACCAATAATTGTTGTTAAAGTTTTATCGTTAATACATTCTTATTGTTATAAACTAAACGTGCTTACTTCATCATCTCTTCTTACCCCACGTAACGTCATCCCGGTCTACCTCAGTTACCCCCGACACGCTAAACAAGGCGTGTCCTCACGAGTAGAACATTCAGTGGTAGATTAAAGGAAGCATTGAGACCCCATCATTGTACTAATCGCGACGAGGCTCTTCTCTGAGAAGTTATTCTTTAAATAAACGCGCTACCCCCTAAATTACTCGTGACACTATTTTAGGTATTCAAATTCAACCTCCTCTACAACATTAGTTACTGATGAAGTCACACTGGGTTGAACACCTTCATGTACGCATATTGTCGGTTTTTGCTTGCAAGTTGCTTAAAGGTTGCTTAATGAATGATCTCGGCACACTTTACACAGTTTTACATCTTTTTATTGCAATGATAGCATTTTCCGGCTTTTTATTTTCTTGATCGGACGACATGTTCTGGGACGCCATGTTTAAATCAACCTATAATTTGTGTTAATAATCTGAATCTTGAAAAAATTTTGAATTCTCTAGAAAAAGATGCGTGTCTATAAGAAGAGATTATTAAACACATTCATAACGCACTCTTATCGATCCAGTTTCTGCTGGATGATTTCTGGAGACTTTAATATTAGATTTGGGACAAGCGCATATTACCCTAATAGCCGAAACAAAGGTTCCTTTATTGTTACAATCGCGTTCAGAGTAGGGCTACTAACAACGCCGAATATATCCCCTACGAGTGCATTCCCACCTATAACCTTCAGCAACAAATCATATTCTGCTGCAAATCATTGTTAATGAAAATCGCGTCAATACGAGAAATTTGCATCCGAGAGCTGCCCGCGTATAATGAGAGAACGATCTATAATACATGACCGGGATTTCGTGATTATACCTGCGAGATCGATCATTTAATTCATTGACGTGTTTAAATAGAGCTGCAATCCCCTCATTATGGCTATAGAAATCACAAAATTAATTTAAACGGAACTAGAAAATTAGCGTACTCTATATTATGAACCATTTACCTCAAACCAAAATAAACAAATAATGATCACTATCGATATCTTTCATGGCGGATTATTTAAAATAAGCTCGTTATGTTTGTTTCAAAATATGACATAATTGATATGTCCAAGTATATTTTAAATTAAATGCCTTAATAGCAGTTTAATTATAGCACTATTTTTTATGTAGATTATTTTTATATTTTTAAGTATAAAAAGTATTATGTTTGGTCCATAGAGCACCAGAATGGAATGAGTGGGCAAAATACGATTTAATAAAATGTTGCGCGTGATGAGATCCCGTATATCAATGTGAAATTGAAATAACCTCGTTAGGTTTATTTCAAAATATGGCATAATTGATATGTCCAAGTATATTTTAAATTAAATGCATTAATAGCAGTTTAATTATAGCGCTATTTTTTATATAGATTATTTTCATATTTTTAAGTATAAAAAGTATTATGTTTGATCCATAGAGCACAGAATAAAATAATTGGGCAAACCACGATTTAATAAAATGTTGCTCTAGATGAGAGGGGTTTCAATGTGAAATTGAAAATTGAAATTTTACAATAGCTAAAGAACCATTGAGTCAATCAAACTAAACGTTTTAATTTAATTACTGTATGATAGAACTACCATTAATTACATCAAATATTCAGTAATTTATTGATTGGATTAGTCAATCGTTTGTCACTTTAACATCTTATAGTCGACAGGCACACGCACAATAAAATTGTAATATAACTAAGAAAGTTAAAGCGATTGGTCTCAACTCAATAAATAGCAAAAAGTTGTTGAACCTTCTTTCAATTGAAATTATTTAAACTTATCTTCATATTACCTAAATGAAGAAAAGTGAAATATAATAAAGCTGCTGGATCAAACGAAATTATCCCTAAAATGTGTAAATAAGAAGAGCCGAACTGATTGAAGAACAAAGAAAATTTTTTGAAAACTGCTTATAGAAATGAGGCATATGCCACAATTTAGAATATAGGCGGAAGTTTCACATGCAAGTGGATAAGATAACAGGGCTCAGCAATAATTATAGACTTATATGTCTGACATCCCAAATGTTAAAATTATTGTTCACGAAAATACTCTCCAACTGATTAACTGTAAAAATTTACTTCCACCTAGCTCATAGCAAAATGCGGTGCGTACACTTTAACTTTCATAATATGGCTTATAATATTCTGTGGCTAAAAGTCAAATAGTTTACTTGCAAGCAAACAAGCACAATTCAGAAAATAACGTAGGAAGATAAAGTACAGTGATATCTAAATGAAAGTGAAGGTGAACAGCCCTAAAACTTTTTATTTTTAGACACGGAGAAACATGTTAAATAGAAAAGCTTTGGGAAGTTTTATGGATCATTCATATATCTTATCAGCAAAGCAATTGAGAATTAAATACAAAAAATATTGTAGAATACAGCTGTTGTCGCTTATTTTAAATTGGATGATATGATTGGCACGTCATTTTTGAATTTCAGAAAAAGCTCTATCTAGACAGTTGCCACAAATTTATAGTATATAATTAATGAGAGATAGATAATGGTCCAATTATATTTAAAAAATAAGAATAATGTTAGAGCTGCTCAATGACTATAGGAAGCAAATACGGAAGAGAGATAAAGACCTCCAGTGAATTACAAGAAAAAGATATCCTTGTTAACGAAAAAAGAAAAAGAGAATGAAATGAAGAAAGACGACCTAGTGAATTTGTTATATTTTCAAGAGAATCTAAGAAATTTAATTTCCGATTTTGTGCAGATATGGAAGAGGAAATGAAATATTAAATGAAACAGTTCAAATAACTTTAAATGAGTGATTGTTTTATATTGCTTTTTATATATACCAGTTAAAAAGCTTAGTTCCGATCACAAGGAAATAGGCTATTGTCACAAACGCTATCGAAAGAATGGGGCACGATCCTAATTTATTTCATTCTATCGTTCGGGCAGACGAGACGACGCAACTTTCTCAACTGCGGGAATGTTTAATAGACGAAATGTCCATGGTTTGGTCGGGTGAATATTTCTTTATACCCAAAGTGATTACTGTTCAAGAGCGTAATTCAATCAACGTTTAGTGTGGGATATTACATGACTATTTTTTTGAGGAGCATTAACTAGAAAATTAAATCGAGAGTGTTCTCCACGGATTCCCACTTGAAGAACATCGACATATGTGACAAGAGAACTAGGGTTCCCAATTTCTTAAACAATCAGTGTAATGAATGGATCGGTCTATAACATTACATTGGCCTGCAAATAAGCCAGAGGTCACACCTTCAGTAAAAGGCGCAAAAAGCCGAAAAATGTCAAATTTTACAACGTTATTAAGTTATTCACTTAAAGGTATCAGGGCTTCTGATACGGACGTTATTGCACTTGCATGTTTGGCAGTGCCCAACTGTCCGACCTGCAAGAACAGCAAGTTTATCGCTGTCCACGAGATATGCAAAATTTTAGGTAAATGGGCGCATTCTATCGCATAGGGAAGAAGACAGTATGACATGCGCTTTCGCCTCAGCCACAATCCGTGCACGCTCTGGTGGATCTGGTAGATGGCAAGGCAGACTTCCAGACCTCGAGCTGCAGAAGTTGCTCATAGCCATATATTGCCGGTGAGTTTTCTATTTCTTTTGACATATGCTGCCCTGTATAATCGCTTATTTTAATGTTTTTAATTCTAGTGGGAAAAGCTATGGTTCTATAAACCAATGCTTACGGAGTCTATTCTCGGCTTCAAATCGACCCCCTAGAATCCATCAGTCCGATTTAAAACCCCCTTCACCTCCACTGTCTCACGGCCTCTCTACAGTCACAGATTTGGCGTCAATAATTCTTCCCCATCCAGATCACTCCATCCACAGTAACTAGGACTGAATAGAGGAAAACGACGCATGGATTTCAATTTGGAGGGCAAAACAATAATAGCTTGAATCGTCCAAACTACTTGTTAAGTGTAACTGTAAATATGCATCTAAGGGCAACTGCAGCTGTAAAAATATAGGATGTTGTGACCTGTGTAAATGCCCATGCAATGTGGAGGTAGATTAGATAAATCTATATATTATTATTACCCGAGTATTTACACGTTCTAGCAAAGAAAATACTACTACGAATAGAAGGCTTATTTAAATGGCAATCTGTGAATCTGTACGGAGACATCAATGCCCCCGTAAAACGAATATAATATGCGGTAACCCTCGTGTCGCCGGCCGGAACGCGACGCAGTGTTGCCAAATGTCCCCACTTATACCGATTCAATATTATTTTACTATTTCGCATTTTCCAAGGCAAGTTGCCATAATTTACACACATAATTTTAAAACAGTTGTCCCAAGCCGATGGGGAGAAATTTTGCGTACGTATTGAGTTTGGATAAAAATGCAAAATTATCGTGTTTTTATGCCGGTACAAGACCATATTTAGGAGAAGAATTTTGAATTTAAATTGTCGTATCATGCTGAAAATTTGCATACGTTTTTAGGTCCGGAGACATTGTAAAATTTTTATAGTATTTTTGAGCTGGAACAGACCCGTATTCAGGAGGGGGGCCAAATTTTAAAATTAAATTGTATGGAGCATTAAATTTGCATACGTTTTTTGGTCCGGAGACATTGTAAAATTATTATGGTATTTTTGAGCTGGAATAGACCCGTATTCAGGAGAAGGGGGCCAAATTTTAAATTTAAATTGTATCGAGCATTAAATTTCCATACGTTTTTTGGTCCGGAGACATTCTAAAATTTGTATAGTATTTTTGAGCTGGAACAGACCCGTATTCAAGAGGGGGGGGGAGGGGCAAATTTTAAATTTAAACTATATCGAGCATTAAATTTGCATACGTTTTTTGGTCCGGAGAAATTGTAAAATTATTATAGTATTTTTGAGCTGGAACAGACTCGTATACAGGAGGGGGGGGGGGCAAATTTTAAATTTAAATTGTATCGAGCATTAAATTTGCATACGTTTTATGGCCCGGAGATATTGTAAAATTATTATAGTAATTTTGAGCTGGAACAGACCCGTATTCAGAAGAAGGGGGCCAAATTTTAAATTTAAATTGTATCGAGCATTAAATTTGCATACGTTTTTTGGTCCGCAGACATTGTATAATTATTATAGTATTTTTGAGCTGGAACAGACCCGTATTCAGGAGGGGGGCCAAATTTTAAATTTAAATTGTATCGAACATTAAATTTGCATACGCTTTGTGGTCCGTATACATTGTAAAATTATTATAGTAATATTTACCTATCTAAATTGTTGTTATTATTGTCAAAATATATTTTTTATTGATGTTTAAGGTTGTTTAATTTTTGCTGCACTTTTTTTTTGTTTTTATCTAATGTCCATTTACAAAACATATAAATGTTAGTTACAACCATCTGTTCAATTAATAAAACTTTGTGTCTGTAACAATTATTATTTTTTTCAGCCAACCAACGAACATTTTTTGCCAACATTTTGTCTGTTATTTTTACCGCAAGGTACTCTCTCGACTCATACAGATTAAAATATTTACGGAAATATAAAAATGATTTTTGGACAATAACAACTATGTCATCTTTTGGTACACAACTCCAGACTCTCCAGATTTTCCTCCATAATTTTTATTTAAAAAAAAAATATTTGCTTTGAATCCTTTAAAAGTGGAATATTACTTTCATTGCAACTCTCAAAATTATTTTAGCAATCTAAATAGTTAAATTTATCTTTTATTCGTTTAATAAGATACCCTGTATAATAAGTGACAGCACATTATTCCAAAGGTGTTTTGTATGTTGCGTTTTCAATTAATAGATTTTCAGCACTAGTGGATTCCGCATCAGAAATGTCATCTTTACTTTCAAGACATTTAAAAATAGTTATTTTCCTAACTAGTGCGGAAAGTCATACTTTTCCGCACGCGATTGCAGTTTGCCGAACGACGCGCAGCGGAGTTCGGCAAGCAGTCGAGTGAGGAAAAGAGACTTTCCGCATGAGTTAGGAACAAAATTTTTTCTACAAGCACCTAAATCAAAAATTGAACCGTCTATTTTGTTTTATTTGGGCAAATAGTTATTTTTATTCGCTTGAGAAACATAGATTTTTTAGACAAGATTTTATTTAAAAAGCATAAAACAATAACAATTTAATAGCAGTTATTGATATTTATGATACTGGGTGTCCCAAATTTGTAGCTATATTTCTTTTGTATAATAATTCTTTAATAATTATAATTAGTTTTCCGCTTTGTTATAACGAACATGACGTGTTCCCCTAAATTTGGTATTATCAATATAGAAGTTACTGTGTGACAAATTTGTATACTTTTTTGATATTTTTACTTTTCCGCACTAGTGCGGAAAAGTGGCACTTTCTAAACTAAATTGAGTGCGGAAAAGTGAACTTTTACGCACGCAAGTAGAAAAATACATTATCAGCGCTGTTCTTGTTTTTTGATGTTGTATTAGTAGATAACAATATTTGCCTGTCAAAGTCCTCTTTACAATAATTGGAATATTGTGACGGTTTTAAAAGGCTAGTAATGGTTTCTATTCTAAAAGATAATCGAAATGATTTTGCAGATGGATTTAAATTCCAGCCGCCTTTCTGCCTAACGGCACCGAAAAAATTTAAAAAAAAAATCTTGGTTTAACCGTTTTATAAGAATAAAACCATTACCATCACTTTTTTCAGCATAATTACCGCGTTGATTGTTTGTACAATACCTTGAAAACAAGGAGGTCTAGATTCTTTTGTTTTTTTTTTGTTACTTTAACTAAATTAGTGAAAATATATTTTCCTTTCATAAGAGTCATTGATCGTAAATTCAAAACTTGTGTTATTTTTCCTATATTATCTTTTAAGCTCTTTGAAAAAAACAAGTGAGTATCGGAAAGCAGCGAAACAAAAGCAAAATGGATTTTCTGTAATGGATCACACTATATATTTTACGCTAAAGAGAATAGTTACTTATGCAACAAGTGTGTAAAGTGAATCTTTTTTTATGAATGGGAATATTGTCAATCCCATGAATAAAAAAAGGGTACTTTACACATGAGTAGCATACAAAATTTTTTTTACTATCGAAAAATATATGAAAAAATAAAAATAATGTTATACTACTTTACGCACTAGTGCGTAAAATACATTATTTTACGCACTAGTGCGTAAAATATATTATTTTACGCACTGCCCTAAACGTCAAAAAATATGTCAGTAAACGTCAAAAAATATGTCAGCTTTACTTTACGCACTAGTGCGTAAAATACCTTACTTTACGCACTGCACATTAAAAAGGCCTATTTTGCGAATCTTAGAGAGTGCGTAAAGTGAGTATTTTACGCACGGTAGTAGAAAAAGATGTTTTCCTCTTGCTTTCAAAAATATATAATATGTTGACATTCAGAGTATAGTCAAAAGCAGTCATATCGTGCGGGTCCAAATGTCACATTTCTCATGAATTATCATGCCTTTGACAGATTTTGCATGCAAAATCGGCCATAAATGAAGTTTTTAATGAAAATTGTGACCTTTGGACCCGCACAATAAGATCGCTTTTGACTATAGATGTTTCAGAAATATTACACATAATTACACATATTACTCACATAATTGCTAATGGCTAGCCAACGTTTTCGCTTTATTATTGTTATTATATTGTTAGTATCTCACTTTTCTGGAGCTGTCAAATTAGAACTTGTCAACGTGGTTGACCGAGGCAGCCATTTGCAATTATGTGAGTTTCAAACTTGATTATTTCTGAAGCATCTACTCTGAATGTCAACATATTATATATTTTTATCCTATCGGACGAAAAACGACACCATTCCGATGTGTATTTTCACCGCAAAAGTCATGATTCCAGTACATTGTATTCGTTGCCTGGCAACAGGCAATAACTGTACATGCAGGAATAGAAAATAACTGTCCGCGAATATAACATTTCCGGCCTAGGACGGGAATGTAACATTTCTGTCCTATTCAAACGCCTTGTTTGTCAGATCTGACGTCTATCAAAAATAACATCTAGCTGTAGTTTCCGTAGTTACGTAATAAACTTCAAGCTCGCTCGATTCAAAACTTGATATTATGTTGAGTTTAAATTTAAAACACCGTTTTTATTTAGGGTAATATTTGGCTCTATTTTTATAAGTACGTATTCTAATTCAATCGGATAAAAAGTAGCATGTGCAACTAGTAGGAAAAGTACATTCCTGGACTACGGTGTTGCTGGCCTCGGCTGCGCCTCGTCCAGCAATTACCACAGTCGTCCGTCCAGGAATGTTTTGCTTTTCCTCCTAGTTACAGAATATACTATTTTGAAGCCAGGAGGAGAAGCTTTTCTTTTTAGCGTAAAATATACAGGGTCGTCCATTAGAGAAAACCCATGTTGCTTTTGTCTCGCTGCTTTCCGATACTCACTTGTTTTTTTTTTCAAGGAACTTAAAAGATAGTAAAGGAAAAATAATACAACTTTTGCATTTACGGTTTTTTTGGTAAGGAATCACCCTGGTTACTGGTGAAGCAAAAAAATAGCATTAAAAGGCATTTCGTACATTTTACCCTAATTTACCTTTTGTCATTGTCAGTCATGTCAGTGTGAAATGCTAAGCAACTAAATGTAATATTGTGATGATGTTAATAAGTAAAGAATTGATATGGGAACGTCCAAGATTGGAAACTACGTACGTTTGTAGGGCAGAAATAGAAGAAATTAAGCAGTCAATATATGATACTTTTTTAATAACATTAAACTTAATGAATTACACTCGCGTTTAATCACCGAATATTACCAACATAAAGAAAGATTTCACTGGGGTCTAAAAAATAGTTAGTGTGTCTTGGAAAATCTGGGAAATCTCGCGGGTTCAGAGAGAACACGAAAAAATAACATGACAAGTTTCTATAATTTTCTTCCTACCGGCCATCCCTACGGAGATATGGGCTCCCAAAGGACGCCGCTGGTTTTAGGTTTTTCTTGAATAACTTTTAAAGTACTTGATGTAGGTAAGTTAATAAAAATTTAATATGATAACACTACGAGGGACCTCTTAAAATAGGGCCATTAAAAGATATTTAGTTTTTTTAATTTACCAGGGCGGACTCAGGTTTACAGCTTAATGCGTATATTCTTAACTCCCTCTATGATAACGACCAAAAAAATATTTGTGGGTAGCATGAACCTTAAGCTATAGAAAAAGTATTCTTGTTCATTATCGATAAAACCGTTTTCGAGTAAAAAAATTATAAAGAAATTAATGTTTTATTTTTTTATTAAAAAAAGCGACTGATTTCATCGGATTTCTTATTTTTTTTGGATAACAACTCAAAAAACAATTTATTTTATCGCTCTTGAACGGGAATACTTTTTTATAGCTTAAAGTTCAAGCTATCCAAACATTTTTTTGGGTCTTTATCATACAGGGTGTTAAAAAAATAAGCACTAAGGTGTTAAATTTAGTTCGCCCCTGGTAAACCAAAGAAGCTAAATATGTTGCAACTATTTTAAGAAGTTCTTACTAGTGACCTCTATACTAATTTTTTATTAATTTATGTCAAGTACTTTGGAGACTATTCAAGAAAAAACGATTTCTAGCGGTGTCGTTTAGGGGCCCATATCTCCGTAGGGAGGGGAAAAAATATAGGAACTTGTCCCGTTATTTCTTCGTGTTCTATTTGAACCCGGGAGATTTCTCACAGTTTCCCGGACACCTTGTGTATTCCGTTCACATATTAAAGTCCTCCCCAGTGTGTCATAAAAAAAATGTGTTGGCCAACCTGAAATCGCCAAATTATATACTTTTTACAATGATGCGCGTAAATAACTTAGCACCCATAATAAATTATTTGTTCACATCTAACCAATGAAAATGTAATAGTACAGGTAATAGTTGTTAGGTTCGAATTTACCTTAACTTTAAGATGACGTTGTTTGGCAACGATGTCTATAATTATTGTTGAACAAAAATAAACTTTATTTCTAAATCTTTGACAATAATGAATAAAATAAAGCATTTGCTTTTGCTCTTTACATATCCTTGTTGGATGTTCGTAATTTGTATGTTTATTAAAAAAAAATAATAATAAGTAAAAGCATTTGCCTAAGTTTTATGCATATCACCCATTGTCAATCATATTATACAGTGGTAAAATGTTAAATATTGGCATAAATGGCCAGCATTTGAAGCCATACCTAGATTACAATTTAATATCTCAAAATCTCAATAATAATTATTTTAGGTTTACGTAAATGAAAACTGCTCTTCGCCTACTCCTGCACGCTTGCTACTGCGTGACAACACGACACGACCAACAAATATTTTCCTAGTAGAATTATCTATTATCTTTGACGCCGCGCCGGGCAAATTTCAACCGCACAAATTTGGCAACGTGGCCGGGCACGCGGTCGCTTTTACGGCGAGACTCGCTCGATGGAAGCAGGCTCGAAAAGTCTGCTTCCATAGGAGATACAAATGTTTAACATGGGATGAGTTTTCTATTGTGTACTATAATATTCTTTGGTAATAGTCAATACTAGTCGTATTATTAAGCGAAAGCGGTATAGAGTACCGAACACAATTGTAGCACATTCTCTTGTCAATTTAACTTGAAAAATCATGGCTTCATTTTTTTCTACTGGATTTATTAAATAATAAACCAACTTTCTATTTACTGAATTTACCTGTGTTATTTAATTATTCGATTACCTACTACCTGTGCTCCGGAAGGGAAGAGAAAGGAAAATAGAGACAGTAACTACAGTTAATTTAGTTTATTTGCGCTCTATGTTTCAAACGTTTTGGCTCAATTAACTTACCATAACTGCTACAGTTTATTATTGACTTTATCATTGATTTAATACTTAGTTTTTTTGTCGTCTTACTTTTCTATTTTAACACTGCCTTTCATAATTTAATTATTATTTGGTTGTTTATTTTATTTTTCAATTGTTAGTACTGATTAAATTCTGGCAGTCAGATCAAATTAATTTTGAATTTATTTAAATAATTTTCTTTTGGTGGTTGCGAAGCTTAGGCTAAAACGAGTTACATATTTCAACTTTGGGGTATTTCTTGCTTGTGCAGTCGACAAGTTCGTGGCACCTTATAAATTAACCCACCCCTACTCTCTGGCATTAGAGCTAGAACCTATTTGTACGCTTTGACGACAGATCTATACTTGTAAATTCACTCAATTTAAATTTTAAATTTTTTGATTTGATATTATTCACTCTCTGCCTCTTCTTAGCCGATGTGAAGGTTTTGCCCCAATTAGAAGAAAAAGAAATATCGTTGCAGTACACTACAGGGATTTCGGAAACCAGAAGAGATACAAAGATGATTAAATTAGAGAAAAGTTGCGCCTTGCTGAATCATACAACGTCATGTTTCCAAATCTAAAAAATACGATTTTTCTGAAGATATTAGGGAAAAACCGAATTTTACCGACTTCGTTTTTATTTTTTTCTGACTTTATTTGTAAAGATATGCAAATTTCATATTCCCATTGTTTCTTTTTCTGATCTTCAAGTTGATCTTATTAGATTTTCAATCTGACGTTTCGTTTCTTAGCAACCATCATCAACTTAATTTTTTCAAATAGTCGAAAAATTTTGTTTTATTCCTAAAAATCTGTAATTACAATCCTAAATCCAACGACATATCACTCTTTACATTTATCCGACGTTTCAGATGAAAAAAATTATCATCGATGTTATTTGAGCGTGGGATCAAAAATCTAATGTGAATTTTATTTTGATGTATCCTCTTTATTAAAATCTGAAAAAAATTAATTGCGAAAATTTGTGTTTTATATTTCAAGAATTCGTAGATTACAAATGATTTTTTTTTCAAAGTTTTAATAAAGAGGATAGATCAAAATAAAATTCACATTCCAATGCTATTTTTTTTCCTCTACATGATGACGTAATTAGATTTTTGATCGGACGTTTCGTTCCTTCGTAATCATCATCAAATATCATTGATGATGGTTTAGGATTGAAATTAAAGTTTTTTAGAAGTACCAGAGATTTTTAAGAAACGAAACGTCATAGTGAAATTCTAATAAAATTAACTTGAAGAGCTGTAAAAGTAGCAATGGGAATGTGAAATTTGCATTGTCATATCTTATCAAATAAAGTCAGAAAAAAAAAATAAACTAAATCGAAAATATTCGGGTTTTATTAAATATCTTCGGAAGTAATCGGATTTTTTTAGATTTCGAAACACGACGTTGTAGGATTCAGCAAGGCGGAACTTTTCTCTAATTTAATCATCTTTGTACCTTTTTTGATTGACTACACAGTGTATATTAATGCATCTATATATTATAAAGGCGTTAGATACAAAAAACAACTATTTTTGCAGGTAGGTAAAGTAAATTAATACGTCTTTTTCCAGTATTCTAAAAAAATTTTTAACAATAATCCTATATGGTTACACCAAGAGAGCAAATAACTTCTAGTAACACATCTGGCAACTTTGAAAGATCATGATTATCAAATAAAAATATTAATAATGTTTCCGTGACCCGTTGGAATAGAAAAGCTAGAGGCATTAAACTTTTAGCTCTTGTCATTATCAAAATTTTTCAAATCTGAATTGACTAAATAAGTTGTTTCGATATGCATTAATTTAAAAATTTAAATATTCACAGCCCAACAAATTTAAATTTTTTGTTGGTGCTGGAAAATTAAGATCTGATTTGGGAAATTTTGTCTTGCTCATTCCAAGAATAGATTTTTTTCGTAGCAAACTAATTTTTGAGATACACACTGTTTTGAGACCTCATAAAATGCAAATATAATAATCAAATAATTATATCATCAGAGGGCATAATTAAAATTTCGTGCCTAAAATTAGAATCTAATTAGTCAATTTGTTATGACCGTAAACCGACCTTCCCACACCTGCGTAACTTCCACCACAAACTAATTAATACAACGACAATAATATCCATTCACTATTGCGTTTTCGTATGTGCGTTCATTTTGTGCATATTTTTGGCGCTTTTTAGCAATATAACACATTTAATTAAAACCATGGCATCCACAAGCAGACGTAGATGTGAATCATCTAGGCTTTTTTTGTTAAGTAGGTGAATAAACTTTGAAAGAAAGTATAAAATTATTTTCTCACTTTGTGAAAAGGGGTTATCTGTTCTAGTATGGCATTCACTTGGGGGACCAGGATAAATTTGGTAATCTACATTTCTTATGTAAATCATGCGCTGAACATTTACCACAGTCGGAATTGTAAAGTGGAAGTGCTCAAAGTTTGCGGTACCATTAGATTGGAAGCAACCATCATAAAGGCTGAATTTTTGTCTCTTCAATATAAAAGGCGTCAATAGAAGCAACAGATACAAATGGATCTAATCTGATCTAGTTTTAGCAAAGAGATCTGTACTACATTCTGAAAACTGCTCATTCCATTATCATTCAGAGGTCTGCCGAGACACCCGGAAGGCGATACAATCATAAACCGCTGACAAAGTTCAATATGTGCAATCATAAAACGACTGTGAATTTGAGGCACGTCCCCAACGTTTCAATCAACAAAAACTAAATGTTATTATTAGAGACTTGAACCTCTGAAACTTGCGAATTATTTGCCTCCAGATTAAAAAAAAGGAGTCAATTTTATCCAGGTGCTAATATTACTTTTAATCGAAAAAGAGATCTGCTGCCATTTTCTCTGAGGAATTCAACCTGATATTATTCTCTAGCGATATAAGCGCGGTTTTAAAAAAGGTTTGCCAGAAAACACATCAAAGGAATGGTGTATTTGTATTTATAATTCAAATCGCAGTTTGAAATGTGTTTTTTCACAATGGAAACAAATTTAGTTGAATATTCATTCGTCACTTTATCAGCATGAGGACAGCAAACTGAAATTACAAAATATCTTTGTTTTCATGTCTTTGGCGCAGCGGAATTAAGGATCAGCACTAGGTTAATAAAACTTGGCTTCAAGAAATCCTGACTTCTACATCGTAACTGTCCAACCTCATCAGTCCGCAATCTTATCTCCGCAATCTGTGAACTTGCTGTCAAAGCACAGGAGCCACAGGTACACCAATATGTTTGGCACTACAAATCTGAAAATTGGCGTGATCTTCGTTAGTTTTACCTCTTTTTTTCTTGGAAACAGGAATCAAAACACCTCTGAATATGTTGATGAGATAACTCAAATTATCCTAGCTGGCATGGAAGCTTTTATCCCCTCTTCTATGAAACGAATCTCAAAAATAAACCACGCAAATGGCGCCGAGATCCAACAGGCGAAAATCGAAATACTTTCATCACGACCAGAAATCAGTGTAAGCGAACTATTGACGGGAGCGAAGGGGGATATAACGAGCAGACCAAGAACAAGTTTCTCAACTGTCCTAGCGGATCAAGATCCATTTGGTCAGTTGCCAATGCTGCCAATCAGGGTTTTTCAAAGATGTCAATCCCACCACTGAGCAAAGATGATGGCTCAACAGCGGAAACGGCCAAAAAAAGCGAACATTCTTGCCGAAATAAAATAATAAATTTTACTTTAGATCCACAAGGAAAGACTCCCCAACTATCCGGAGAGTAAATTCCACAATGCCAGGTCTGGTATTTCGCCAACGCGAAGTGAAATGAATACTCAAAAGCCTAACACAGGTGCGGATGGCGATCCCGCAATAGTGAATGAATGAATAAATGTGCTGCTGAACTAATAGCTCCACTGTGCAGGCTTTTCTCCCTATCATACCAAATTGCATGCTTTCCTTCTAGCTGAAAATGCCCTTAGGTGCAACCAATCCCTGGGAAAGATAAAAAACGATTCCAAATAACTACCGTCCAAATGCCTTAGTTCCCATCATGTCTAAAGTCATGGAGAAACTGACCAACGAACAGCTATTAAAAAATCTCGAATCATCAGGCATCATAAGCGATCGCCAGTAAGGCTTCCGCAAGTATAGATCAATGGGAGATCTCCTGACCTACGTGACCTACCTGTGGACCAAAGCTATCGAGAGCTACGGCGAATCTCGTGCAGTGGCTTTCGACATATCCAAAACATCTGATAGGGTGTGGCTTGATGGATTGTGAAGCAAATTGACAGCATAAGGACTACCACCCACACTGCTTCTATGGATTTCCAATTTCTTAAGGGATCGAAGAATCCGAGTTGGTGTTGATGGATATCTCTCGGTGGAATCTAAACTCAATGTCGGAGTTCCTCAAGGCTGTATATTGTCTCCCATACTGTTCGTGCGATATATCAACGATCTCTTTGACAAGACAAACAATTCTATTTGTAGCTTTGCAGACGATAGCACTCTTATATCCTTATTCATGTCACGGACTCCAATGACCGGTGCTCGTACCCAACGCGAACGAGAAAATGAGATTACTCTCATTAATGAGGATACGGATACCATCGTGGAATGGGGTACAATGTCCAGTTTAACACAGGCAGCCTCAAGCAGCTGTCTTCTCAAAAAAAGCAAACACCGCAGGAACTGACATCAACGGCAGGACAAACACTGACCCTGCCCTCATATTTAATCTTGCCGGGCATCAACGTAGAAAACAACATGTCTTGGCGTAATCACGTCACCAAAATCGCAAAGGCAGCAGCAGAACCCTATAGAGCAAAAAGTTGTATACACCCCATCAGCTCTTACTGCTCTATACTGCCGTCCTGCCGTCAGAACACCGTATCTACAATTTTTTTAAAAATTGAGCTATTAGCAAAAATGGTATACTGGTGATTTATTAGTTGCCTGTGCATAGCAAAAACCCCGTATTTTTTGCTTAAAATTGAATAAAACTTGCAAAATAATACCCCGTAAATGCATAAAATAGCCCCCGTACTAAGCTAAAAACCGGCATCAGATAATTCCTTAGAAAGAGCCTGGCATAATGCACGGAGCGGGCTGGTAGTTGCGTGGTTCTTGTTATGAAGTACGCGCATGCTAGGTTTTTTTCTAAGCTTGTGCGTTGACGCGGATGCAGATGCCAGGTTTTAACTTGTCAATAAACGAAATTAGCGGGAGTAGGAAGAATTAATACGTGCATTGGTTTGTTGTGGTTTTACTGTTGAAAAGAGATTATAAAACGTTTGTTATTTGGCTTGATAATTGTGCAGCTCAGAACAAAAACTGGGCTTTTTTTATTTTCTTATTTTTTTAAAATTAAACAAACATCCGCGGAAAAAATTGTAATAAACTATTTTGAGACCGGGCACACCTTCATGTCAGCGGACAGCTTCCACCATCAGATGGAACTTTCATTTAAACGTAAAAAAAAAACGATTTCCAGAATTTTGTAAAAGCAGTTGAAATTGAAAATTCTGGTCATGTAACTGTAAAATCAATGAACCCATCAGATTTTTATTTGTGGCCAGATTTTGTATCGCAAGAAAAACTTTAAAAAATAAATCCACGTCCATATTTAAGCGATATTATACAAGTAATTGCTACAAAAGGCCAACATAAACTTCAGTATATATCTTCAAAAAACGATAACTTGCAAGAGCAAGATTTTTTACAGAATAGTAAATTTAAAGTCGATATAACTCTACCAGCTCTTTAAAAAGTTCCCAATGGTGTGAAAAAAGAAAAAAAAAGAGAACATTTAAAAAAATTTAAGAAGTATTATTCCAAAAGAGCGCCATCACTTTTGGGAAAATCTACCTTTTCATCCATAATCATATTATTCTGATGTTTTGACCTATCCTTTTTACTCATTATTTTGTTGTACCACTTTTCCGAAGGTGCCTAGTTTTTATTAGTTTAGTTTAGTTTATTAGTTTAGTATTGGTTATTAGTTTTTATTAGTTTTATTTGTTAGGATTATACAGATGCCATAGCGTGATAACCAGTATTGTTATATTATACCTAATAAATTAAAAAATATATTTTTTTTCAAATAAGCAGGCCTATTATTTAAATCCAGTACCACAACGCGAATAGTTTGTTACGAACTTTAAACTTGCATTTAAACCAATTATTATTTAATAGCATATCATTATGTGGTACTTACTGAGAATATTGCTAATAGAAATCGTATAAAATGCTCTATATACCTAACATAAACCACATATTTGCTTGATATACCTGATATAAACCACGTATGTGCATGATCTGCTACAGATACGGGATTTTATCTAAGTAATGTTCTAGAATTTTTAAAAAAATAAACTGGCATCTGCTCCAAAATTTGTTTTTTTGAAAAAACATATGTTCTCATTATTAATATATAAAAAATAGCTTATTTTTGCTTGTTTGTCCAAAAGTTTTGTTTACAGCGCTTTTAATTCAAAAGATATGACACGCAAACATATTTTCTTGATTTTATTCAAAAACAGTTATTCTGTAGATACAGGGTTCTGACGTAGGACGGCAGTATAGGGCCCAGACAAGACCATCTCTGGAATACTATTCCCATGTGTGAAGCTGGGCACCCAAACACTTGCTCTAGATATTATGTTCCATTCAGAGGAGAGCACTCTTGTGGATGACCTAGCGTTGACTAAAAACCTTGATAACCTTGAATATCGAGGAAAATGGCGGACCTCTCGCTTTATTATCGATACTATTGCGGAAGGTGTTCAAACGAGTTGGCACTTATGATTCCGCCCAGAGTTGTGCCAAACAGAAACACCCGTCAGACACAAGCTGCTAATCAACATAAGATTCAGTTGCGAACATCTAGGACGTCGCTATAGCAGGACTCCTTTGTCTGGAGGACTGCCTCGCTCTGGCGGAGTTCCGACTAGCCTCTTTCCCGAAAATTACGACCTACAGCACTCCAAGTCCAACGTCCACCGTCTTCTCCGCACAAGCACCGCTCGTTGAGTGGTATGGGATTTTCCTTTTGTGCATGTGTTTATGAAGCCATTTGTGCAGGTTTTAAATCTAGATGGACTTTGTTTTGACTACTTGACACGTAAATTTCCTAGGATTAGCACAAAAAAACTGAAAGTCGGGATATTTGATGGCCCTCAGATAAGGTAGGTCATTAGAACTCCACATTTTATCGTCTCAATGAACGAAATTGAATCTAACGCTTTGGTTCATATCTTCAATAAATACAAGTATTTCTTGAAAATCATAAGGTAGAATAATTAGGGTAGCATGGGAGAATACCGATTGACGCTGGTTAACCTTTTAAGGTCCAAATTAAAAGAGCCAATATAAAAAAATATATACTTTTCAGTATATTATTTTATGTAGGTATATAAAAATGATGACATTACAACATGCAAAACATTTTTTATTGGATGTCATTACAAAAAGCATTGCTTCACACAACTTTTCGTATTACCTAGTTGGTACTTTTTTTAGAAAGAAAAATATTCATAGGCACCTGACCGGTGTTCTACTGGGTGATTTTAACCCTGCAAAAATCTGCAGGTTTTTTAGCCGCATTTACATGCTACCAGTTATATGCATCCCACACTATTCGATCGGCCGCTCACCATCAGACCGCGAGCGGCCGACCGGCTACCTAGCGTGGGATTCATATAACTAGGAACATGCAGATGGGCCTACCAACTAAAAGAACTTCCAGGTTTTTGTTTACTGAATCTATAGCTCTATATTTATATCAGAGTTTTTCTTCTTTCTTCCCTCTCCTCTTCATTCATTATTTCTCTTTTCATAGCATAACCGCGTCTCATTTTTATTTTCTCTGCAATAATGCTTCTGCGAAATGAACTTTATTTATAGCCTGACTACAGACTGTACCAGCTACTCTTATTTATTCTATAAATCTTGGGCATATAAATATATTATATCCAGTATATCCAGAACTATTGGTTTCTTCACAAAACCAACAATTTTCTGTATAGTGTTTATCTATCCTTTTCAAAAAAAAATCGAAAAATTTGTCATTTCCTGCATTATATAGCGGTCGAGCTCACCCCGCTTTATATTCGCTTATTTATCAACGTCTTTAATGAATACTTTTGCCCACCCTTCATATTCGCCTTAGTTACGATATATCACCACTTTCTCTTAGAGAAGTAATTACATTGTGGTCATTGACACTGTCGGGTACGCCGAGCTAATTAAGATTGCTAGTCTTCTATTAAGTTTTTACATATTACGGTACATCTCATACTTGAGAGCCTTTTCCCAAATCGGCGCCCCTATAAATTTACAGAGTGTACTGCGCAGGTCAGAAAACGCTGCTTGCTTGATTTTGAACCTCGATTTCTCGGAGCTATCCTCATAATTGTATTGCTAATTTCATACACTTTCTCGGTCAATTTCTTTACGTGTGCAGCCACCTGCATGTCTGTCCACATGAAGTTCTAGGTATTTAACATCATTGATATTTTCCTAATTTTCTTACGCTCTTCAAGCAAGATGGTTTCCGTTTTGTTTTGGTCACTCTGATCCCCATCATCTTCAGTGGTCACCATGTCTGCAAAACTGTATAATGTGCTTCTTCAGTTTGAATCCTTAAAATTTCGTTATAAAACATATTTCACAAAATAGGACCTCAACACGAAGCCCTCGGAGCGCCGCAAGCCATGCCAAACTCGTAACCGTAGGCAGTTACCACCCTTCGATCCGACATATATTTTTGAAGTTTCCTCACAAAATATCCACTCAATTGTCCTTTATATGAAGCAGGGATAATTTTATTCCATGGAGCTGAGTTGAAACCGTTTAACAAAATTAGTTCAATGCAGTTTACGATTTAATACGCTCTTCTATTAAGTCGATGTAATTTCTTTACGACCACAGTAACCCAAACTAGCTCAGCAATTATTATTATGTATTCTTAATTTCCCTAATTAATCTCTCCTGGCAGTTTACTTGCTGTGTCCATTATACGCCAGATGAGCTTTCTTTCGCATACTTGGAGAGGATCTCTTGAAATGGTAACTGTTAAACATTCTCAGAAGAACATCCTGACATTTTGCGACGCAGGACTTAATTATAGTTGTTAATGTTATCGTGGGTTTTCTTAAGCTTCAGCTGTTTCGCTGAGTTTGTTTCCTCTCCTTAGGTAAATACCCGTAAGGCTTTCTCTTTCAGCTAGATCTCAGGCCAGACGTGAATTCAAAATTTTGTAAACAATTTCGTGAGTTGTTATTTAGTACATTCTTCGCTTAATACTGTAGATTTTAATGTATTCCATTTTTTGCAAGCTTTCGAAGGTTGTGCTAGGTGGTACTGACCTAAAAAACCCAAACTAACCCAAATTCCCTCGAATTTATCAATCCTAGCATAAAACACTGTTGAAATCATGGATTTAGTTTTATCTTGCATCGCAAAGCCGTAAATAGACTTCGCAATTTGCAAGCAAATGTGGACGGGCATAAATTGTAAGTGCGAAAACTAATTATGTTTAAAAACAATTTGTCGGTGTGAAAATGTATGATTATCCCCACTAATTATGATTAAATTTGTTAATATTGTGGTAAGTCAGAACTGCCACTAACTCAAAACTAAACTTTTTTGACAAAAATCTTATTTCCTCATCTCCTCACTTTTTTCTATACAATATGGTACACTACTTCCTTGCCTGTAAATTTAAAATTTTCAAAGTATGTACTCTAAAAGCACTAGAACCGAAACTGAATTTGAAAATCAATTATCGGTTGGAAATATTATCTAGAGACATCCTTGATATTAAACTGTCTCAAGAATAAATTTTACTTATAGTACTTTATATGCAATCCCCTTTCTAGTGGAAACAAGAAATCTTGCAAAATTGAGAGTACTCCAGGGCACCCGAAGCGGAGAAAACCAATAACTTATGTAAACTAACTCAATGCAACTGGTAACGTTATTCATTAAGTAAAGTATTATTTTACATTCCAAAAACTATCATTTTTCCTGTCATTTTTGACAATAAATCAAACATCAATATTCGAGGGGACGACGCGACGTTTGCCAGATTTATTCTTGAGACGGTTGCCATAGCGAAGATCTTCGGAAAATTGATTTTCATATTCAGTTTGAGTTGTAGTGTCCTTGGAGTACCTACCTTCCTCGAAATTTCAAAATTTACATGTATAGAAAGGATAGTTTATCCTATTAGAATTACTTTTGTATGCACAAAGTGAGGATGAGACGAAAAAAAAAGGTTTTTGTTAAACATCGTTGATTAAAAAAAAGTTTTTCCAGTAAATAATTGGAACAATTGAACTACAAGATTAACAATTTAAATATAATTATTAGTTATGTGCATTTAGCGCATAAAAATTACATAATTGTAATGATTGTTATCAATTTCAATTTGTATGCTAGGATTGATAAATTAGAGCTAGTTTGGGTTAGTCGCGGTTCGTTTAGGCCAATACCGGGTAGAGGGAAAAGTTGAGTTCTTATTTTGATGCATCATAGCAAGTATGGTTCATCTAAGTTTTGGCTAAAACTACTCTATGAGGTATCATTTATCTTCTAAAAAAATAGCAAAATTAACTCAAACGCCATAAGACCATTAGAAACCGTTTACGTAATTCGTGAACCTACCATAAGTTATATGACATTGATGTATTTGATAGATTTGTCAAAGCATATTTACATTTTCAAGATGATACTAAAGCTACCGATTTTCAAGCAATTTGTTAGAAAACCCATATTATTGGTTCCAAGTAGAAGGCAATGCTGTAATAATGAAGAAACCAGATTAATTGCCCAAGATATTAAACCTCCTCCTCATCAGGCTAAAGCGTTTAGACAGGGAGAATGGCGGCCATATTCTCCTTTTGAACCCAAAGGTAGATAAAAATATATAAAAATCAAGGTAATAGTTTCATAGGAGACCTATGATGTTTTTTAACACAAATGGATGAAAATATCTCTAATATAAAGAATTATATACAAATCCGCACATGGTAAAATTTAGCTGATTTTAGGCCGATAATTCTAGGGACCCATATGAAACAATTACTCCTCAGTAATTGCTTCATATGAATACTTATTAAAATTCTGAAATTTTGTTATGAAAAATGGTTAGAAATATCCTTAGTATGAAGGGTGAAAACAAAATTGGCTGCGCAAATCCGCCTTTGTCAACATTTAGCTGATTTTATTCCCTTACACACAAGGACACAAGTACTCCCCAGTCATTATTTCATATAGATTCTTATTAGAGGTTTGATAGTATTAGCCCTTGCACTAAGTCATGCTAACCAAAACAAAATATGTTTTTCGAAATGTCTTGGGACACGGGCATCCAAATTAATCTAATCTAACCAAAATAAATCCAAGCTAACCAAAAATAACCGTAGAAAACTAAAACGAGCATAAACTAGCCATATTAAAAGAATTATTATTACTGAATTAAATGGATAAGTTTTGGTGTTAGCTCAGGCAAATTCATGGTAACCAAAACTAACCGAGGCCAACTAAAATAATGCTTATTATTAAAACAGATTAGTTTACTAAATATGAGCACGTCAACATTGTTCCCCTTCTTCTTTTTCCTCTTATAAAATAGTACGCAGGCCGTAGTATTACTTACCGCTCCTGCGGCGCTGTTGCCGATAACCCCTAAGAGTATGTCTGTATCGTAGAAACTCGGCAGCTTGATCTTAATAAATAATTTGGTGCTCATGCTTTGTATTTTTTGACGCAATGCCTGGGTTCTTTGGGTTACCTCATGATGAATAATTATTATCTTGAAGTATTGTCTCAAGACGAGTTTTATTATTTCATGGCAGTGAGCATCGATGCATGATTCTTCAAAAAAGTGATATCTTATGTCACTTGACAACTGCTTTATGGTACATATTATTAGTATGTTGCACATATATTTTAAATTTTTGTTAAAAATATTTGTCGTTTTAT
The DNA here is from genome assembly GCA_016904865.1 of Pissodes strobi. NCBI lineage: Eukaryota > Metazoa > Arthropoda > Insecta > Coleoptera > Curculionidae > Pissodes > Pissodes strobi. Next base: position 41,565 of record MU183431.1, read on the forward strand.
GAAAAATCTAAAGTGTTTTTCTGGTGCATGACACATATCAGCAACTACATTTGAAGCATTAATTAATTTTCTATAACACTAATAATTTTGACAACGAAACATCGGATTCTATTAACTGTGTTTGTGCGCAGAGTGCGACTATGACTTAACAAAAGACATATAAAAAATAACTATGGAGTTACCCAAGGAATGTAATATTTGGATTCAAATAGTCTATTTTTCGAAACATTAAGCACTGCCTAAACATTCTTCAAATAGAATCGTCCAACGTCCAAATAAGACCGCCAGCTTACCGATCAGCTGACAGGAATGAATGAGAATGTGTTTTGAAGAATATGGCGGTCAGTTTCTTCTAAACGAGTGCCGGCTATGTGACGTAGTTGGCGTGCGCGGCAAGAGGAAATATCGCTGATTTCGTGATCAATATGAAGTAGTGACCTAGGGCCCAGTTTACATAAGGTTTCTAGCGGAACATAGGACCGCAGAGCACTTTGCCGCCGCAAATATTTTATATAAAATTAATGTATATCGAAAACGGAAGTTAAAGATCATTTGTGAAAAAAAAAATCATATAAAGTAGGTACTACTTTTATAGCGAAGTATCTTTTGATCCTTACATATTCAGCAATATTTCTTCTTTTATTTATTTCTTAACTATTGTGTGTGAATTGAGTGAGTCTAGCTAGCAGTGTCTAAGCCTCAAAAAGATTTTTTTCTTGATTTTGGGCATGTCATGGGTTAGTTTTGGTTAGTTTTTGTTGGTTGCGCCATCGCAGCGAGCGAAGCGAGCGGAGGGCTATCCGTGAAGTGAATTAATATTAGTATTCACCTAAGCTAGGTTAATTTGTATTTTGTCAATTTTATTTAAAAATTTTCAATTTTCCTTATATTTTTTAACATTATTGCTTCTATAAACCTTCTACTGTACTTAAAAAAAAACTGCGCTATAATAGTTTTTTGCATCCGAAAGTAGGTATAACACTTTATATTTTTTGTGTTTCCAGTTTGATTCATGTTTTGTATTATAAACGAAATATGTTAATTCATATAATTAGTATTATTCCCAAGTAGACTGGCATGGCGGCTAGCGACACCCGGAATCAATCCTCTAATGGATTATTAATTAAACGTAAACTGGTTTTTTCTTGAACTGTAACGTAAAATGGATTTTTTTAGTTATGAGCATATTTCAATATTAATAAATTAATCTTTTGTATCTAGTCATTTTCATTTTTGTAATGGCATATTATTTTCTGCCAAACAGCAGGCTTATTTCAATGCTGCCTGTCTTTAAACAGCTGTCCCCTAAAATGTTACGCCTATGGTGCGCCCCCGTGAGAAAGATGACGCAGGCGCGTTACTGTAGCCGTACATGCATGAAATGTTTGACGCGCTTCGGCCGCCATCTTCATTAGTTTGATGCATTAATTTATCCCTTCTTCACGTTAATATTTCTATGTTGGCATGTACACATCTGAGTAATTTATGAATGACCTGCTCCGTCTATTGTTCTTATATGTCTTTCGTATTAACATAGAACAGAACAATATTAATAACAAATAACACCATATTATTACAGATTTGTAAAGCGTTATTAACAAAGGTATATTAATACTGGTTTGTATGAATTTATTTTGGTGTGCTTTGTTTAATAAGTAGTGTTGGAACAAAATTAAATACTTCCAGCTAACTGAATGCAGGGAAAAGAAACGCTAATCATCAACATAAAAATATCTCATGATTAACCGTATACAATACCGAAAGATAATAAATGCATATAAAAAATACATATAAAAAAATAAAAACTATAGTAAAGAAGAAAATAAAACAGAAAACCAGTAAGTATCTACATTCAAAATATTTAAAAATAATTTATTATAATTAGAAATATTCGTTTTTTTTTTCTTGGAGAATAGTGTAAGGTAAAGAAAAATTATCCAAGCGAAAATATAAACATATTTTTTAAAAAAGTAACATATGGGTGTTTTATAAAAAAAAACGGTTCTAGCATATATTAGGTAGTTCACCTATTATAAAATATTTGGGCCTAAAAAATAGTCGGGCACATCCAGTCAAACCACTAAATACCAAAAAAAATAGTATAAAATGTGATAACTGCTTGTCAAATACCTTTAACGATTTACCTTTTCATTTTAAGATTCGTAACTTAAGAGCGCGATGGCTTTTTATGCCAAAATTGTATGTGATTTTTACCCACACGACACTTCAATTTGTTCCCTCATTCTGAATATTTCTCGATATTTTTTAATCAAATTTACGGAAACTGGCTTTCGCCAGTTTATTTTCCCTTTAAATTATCTCCTTATTCCGATAAAATCGCTGGCAGTGTCAAAATCATTATTCTTTAAATAAGGAGGCCTATATCCAAATCTAACTCTTATAAAAATTATGTTTAAAGAAGTAAATACAAAGCTTTTGCGTGCTTGTTTCTGGAATTAATCTTGAAATCTTGAAATAGTGTTTAGTTTTTCTAATATGGAACCTCTTTGTGAAAATAAAATTAAGTTTCATTAATAAAGCTTTAAAGGACGTTTAAATTTAAAAAGTTTTAAAGGATATTGCACAAAAGGTTATTAGCTTAAAAGAAAGCGCTATAACGCGCGCTTTCTTTTAAACAACCAGAATAAACCAAACAAATTAAAGCAAACTCAAACATGATTTTCACGCCAACCTAACTTAAACGCCTTTTATAATAATAAACCATTCAAATTAATCCAAACCAACTATAGCTAACCCAAATTACAGAAAAGTGACTAGCTATTTTTGCGCCAAGCGCGTTAGTAAGGTGATTACGCCCGGAGAGCGACAATCCAATCCGCGGGCTTATGGCTCGAGGGATATATTATGACATTCGATGGGCTTAATTATGGTGTAACGTCAGTAGTGCATACAAGATTTTATTTTTCACAACGGGGCAAAATGGGAGAATTTAGATATATTTCTAATTAAAAGAAGCAGCTCCTAAATAAAAAATACATACCACATAAAAATACCAGCTTAATAAATAAATATACTATTTTTTTTATTTAAAATTATTAGTAAAGCATCCAAGCATACGCCACTGGCGGAAATATAATTCATTTAATTATTATGAATTTACAAAATTTATATTGGTTTACAATAGGACTACAAATTTTTTAAACTATATCCATAAAAACAAATTAGGACATATTATTACCAATATTTTGTTACACCTACTATAGTTTTTGTCCTTCCGACAGTTAATATGTCTTTTGTACGATCGTGTGCAAAATATTTGCAAGCGTAATATTGCATCTTCACGCCATAGAACGTAAAATTAATTAAGAACCCACAAACATAATTAAGCTGGCATGAAGAAATCAAAGATACTCATGTCACCCTCAAAATTATGGTCTTAATCAGCATCATTAAAGAGAACATAGGCATTTCAAATAAATTTAAAAGCTTTTCTGAAGAGAGATATTAATGAAATTAATATTTTCACCGAAATACTCCTGATTCAGAAATGGTATGTGTTAAAGGTTCCCTCTAATTACAGAAGAAGGTAATACTACCTGCAATCAGAAAAAAATTCTCAAAATGAAATTCACTGATTAAATGTTCCCAGCTACGTTTCTTTTTAACGTTCCAAAACAGCAAATGTTTAAGCCAACTAGTAAAGGTATGGTGTCCAAGGTGCGGCTGACAACGGCGCGGCGGCTGGTCGCGGCGTTTAACGGCTGCATATGGACGTCGGGGTCCTGATGGTGTTCACGACGCGACAGGTCGTCGCGGCTGGCGTTTGTCCGTCTGCAGTTGCGATTAAAATTTCAAACATGGTGTACGCAAAAGTGCAAGCGTGTGTTATAAACAATAATGCAATTATTCAGTGCTTACTAGAGAAAGACGAGTTAATTGTAGTTGCGAGTAAGAAAAGGCGTAAATGTAGTTTGCTATTTCAAAATCGCGATAGTTGCGAGTAAGAAAAGGTGTAAATGTAGTTCGCTATTTCAAAATCGAGATTCGGAAGTATCCTTCTTTCGAATCACCTCAATAAGTCGCTCTTCATCATCATAGGAAAATATATTTACGTACATCTTGCTCGTTGTGATTGTAAATGTGCGTATCCACCAAAACATCATTGGGATGTAAACGTTTGTAACTTGTAACTGTTTGCAATTCTAATGTTGACATTCGTCTCCACCAGCCAATTATTCGCTGTACCCAAAAAAGCAAAGCGCGCACACAAACAGCAGTTCCCTTTGATGTACCCACACCGCTCGGAACACGACCAAATGATTGCAAACGTTTGTGAATGCAAGTGATATAATATTAAGTTTGCAAATATTTGCTAACAAAAACAAATATTTTGCCCGCTTGGTTTATACGCACCTTAACTGCAACTGCGAAAATGCGAGAAATGATTGTCGGTACAATTTCGGCTTATTTCGGGCGGAAACGAATCGCTGGCGGCCGCGACTGCACTGCTCTCCGAGCAGTCTGGCCGCGGTTCAAATGCAGCCGCCTGCGACTGCCGATGCCGCCTCTTGGACACCAGTACAACAGTATCACCATATTAACAGTGGCACGGCCAGCCGCCACGGCCGGTCGCGGTGGCCGCAGTCGCGCCTTGAACACCGTACCTTAAAGGTACGGTGTCCAAGGTGCCGCTGACAGCGGCGGCTGATCGCGGCGTTTAGCGGCTGCCTATAGACGCCGGGGTCTAGATGGTGTTCAAGACGCGACCAGTCGCCGCGGCTGGATTTTGTCGGTCTGCTTTTGCGATAAAAATTTCAAATATGGTGGACGCAAAATTGAAAGCGTGTTATAAACAATAATGCAATTGTTCAGTGCTTACCTAAAGAAGAGGACCAAAACGAGTTCATTCTAGTTGCGAGTCAGAAAAGGCGTAAATGTAGTTCGCTATTTCAAAATCGCGGAAATGAAGGACACTCTTCAACTAGTCGCTCTTCATCATCACAGGAAAATATATTTCTGGTGTTCTTGCTCGTCGTGATTATAATTGCAACGGCGAGAAGACGAGAAATTACTTGTCGGTACAATTTCGGATTATTTCGGGTGGAAACGAATCGCCGGCGGCCGCGACTGCACTGCCCTCCAAGCAGGCCCGCCGCGATTCAAATGCAGCCGCCTGCGGCTGCCGCTTCTTGGACACCAGTACAACTCAATCACCAGATTAACAGAGGCGCGGCCAGCCGCCGCGGCCGATCGCAGCGGCCGCAGTCGCGCCTTGGACACCGTACCTTAAGAAGGGACACTTTTGCAACAAAATTTTTGCACCGTCCAACGCAAAGTTTACACTAGCCGTTCTCTCAGAAGAGCATCAGCTGCATTATTAGCTGACGCTAGTGTCTTAGGTCTCAAAAGACATGGGGCTGAACGTCTGATACATTTGCTGATGGTTATCTTGCTGATAGCCCTTTATTAAAGGCATATTTTGGATGTAGCAGGTAAGCTCACCTGAAAAAAACACACTGTGTCACAGGTAGATTCTTTTAACCATGGTGGCAGCCAAAGTCAATTCAACAGCCTCTAATCATTGTCGACGGTTTTTCAAGGAATGGGAGGCAATGCCATCAACTGTTTCGGCTGATGTTGAAATTTGCCATCGAATTCGATGAGGGTACCAAGAGTTATTTCCCCGCAACTCTAACAATGCTGAGCACTTATTGGACACGCTCGACTAAACCCCAAAATGGAATAGTTTAAATAAAATAGAGTGCAACCAAATTTTTTTATAATAACAGCACACCAATTGACAGTTACTCGTCAAATAAATAATGACTAATATAATAGTTGCAGTTATCAAGTAGCTACAAACCAGTTGCGTCTAAATTTTACAAACTACTATTTTTCAAATTATGCTAGAAATATTAACATAAACTATTTTTTTTTCTTAATTTTACAACCTATTTTTTAGTTTGGTTAGTAGTAGTAGTAGAAAAGTAAAAAAAAATATTTTCCTCCCTAGGAAGTAAAATGTATTTCCCTCTACGAAGTAAATGTCATAATGTAGTACTTACCATGTAAAAAGAAGACAATTATTTTCGACAGAAGTCATTAGTAATTTCAGTTATTATCATTAAAATATGCAAACAAATTAATCAAGATTATGGCTAACTTTTAAGAAGCATGCTGGATTTTAATCATTAAGAAATAAAAAAATATATACTTTTTAATGAATACCTCCACATATTATTTTTTCCATTGTGACTGAAAAAATCTCCAAAACAAAGTTTATCTTTTGTTGATCTCATAATATTCACAATTTTTTTTTGATTATTTCAAGTGGTTAGTTACATATGCACAAAACAACGTATCACATAACAATTTTTAATATTATCCTGTTTCGCGAATGGTATCAATGGTCGACATGATTTCTCTAACATAGTTCAGCTTATTATTTTTACAATACCTTCCTAATAAGTAGAAATATATCTAAAATATCCTAATACGCAATACCATTTTTTTATTGAGCACAATAAACCCTCTCATATTGGCAGGAAGTACATTTTAGGAGGACTCGTGCATTTTAAAACAGGAAGGTCTGCATACTTCTTTTGACTTTGGAAGTGAGTAGTTACATGGTATTATATTAAGATACTAGTTTTTCATACTTTTTCGGACAAGCACGAAACTAAAAAACGACCCGTTTGTGGGGAGATTCCTAACATGCGAGGGCACTAAATGTCGTTTAAAATGTGCTTTTTACATGTTTTTTTTTTTATTTGGAAAAAAAATTCAGTAGTTGCACGGCATCTTGTCATTTGTAACGCCTCTTTCAGACGATACGGATTTTAGCCGGTCCGGTTTATTGTAGTCCAGTAGTGCATTAAACTAATTGTCACAAGTTTTTAATGCACCACTCACGTTAAACTCAATAGAACCGGATCGGCTAAAATCCGTATCGTTTGAAAGAGGCCTGAGGTCGTTACTGCTAGAGATCTCTTTCAAGACGGTGACACATCTTTCACTAAAGTGGGCCTTATCATCAACAATTTTGTTAATATCAATGGCACCAACTTTAAAAAATAAATAAATAGTATCTTTGGAAAAAGGGTTCATTTCGACACTGCATTGGGTGTGGAAATTAAATCATTTTAGACATTTTTTTTTAATTGTATAATTAATGTAGTTTTTGAACATGTAAATAATATTAAAATAAATCTCCATAACAAAAAGAAAAGCTTGGCTGTGTTTATAGACTTAACTAAGGCTTTTGATGCAATATCCCATAATATACCCTTTGATACACACAAAAAAAGGATATCTCATTTTAAAAATATAATACTCAATTAGAATAAATCTTAGCTTTGTATATACGCAAAGATATATATATTTAAATTGAGTATTTTAAATAATAGAGTGAATACTGCATAATTCTCTTGCCGATTAATTTATTTTACAGAACAAGAATCAAAATATTAGATTTAATTATTTTATATTATTATAGTTAAGAATCACATGATCGTTGTTTCAAGATATCGAATCATTTGAAACGAAAATAAATTATTTCTCAAAAGAAGAAATGCTATTTATGGTTAAAGAAAATATATTCTACAATTAAAATTGTATTTACTGTGCTTGAACAGCTTCAAGATCAAAACAATAAACCTTTTTTTTCATCTATGTATATAAATCCTCTCTTTGAGTAACTTATTTCTCAAATTGAATTTTAGGGAATGTTTGATATAAAATACTAACGTATTGAAATAATAAACGTTTTTACACAATACAAACAAATATTTTTCTACATTTAAGAAATCATTATTCTCTAAATCAAAATGATTTTATTAATTTAAAAATATAAGTTAATATGAATGAGAAATGCAATACATTAAATTCTTCTTTCTTCTGTTCGGTTTAAGAATATTAAAAATCTCAAAATAAAACAAAAAAATATCTCTAATGAAATTTATTTCTATACACTGGAAAAATAAGTAAGTATACAAACTAAAAATATTATCTTAGAACAACCAAGGTCTACAGGATGTATTTTTTCCGTTAATTCTAGAACTAAAGTACATATTATAAAAAGAGTCAAAAAATATATCCTGCATTTTTAATCATGGTTAATTTCGACAAAATTGAAAAAAAACAATTACAGGCCACTGACAATGTTTTAAATTACCATTACGTTACGTTACGTTTAGAAATATGATAGTTTAAAAAAGGAAACTGAATGAATCAAAAAATTTAACTTAGAGAAAAACTTTTTGCACATTTTTTACATCGTTTGAGACTAACTCTCCGGTTGACCAACAGCACAAGACATCCTTTTTTTATTCATTTTCGGCTTAATTGGAACTTACAATGCTTCAAACGATAAATTAAAAAGAAAGAGAAACTAAGACAGGAATGTGCAAAAGGTTTTTTGTTAGTTTAGCTGTTTAGATTCTACAGCCTGCCAATTTCTATAAAATATCAGGTATAGACTCACATTTAAAACACCAAGACAAATTCTTAACACATATTATGCTACAACTTGTATTTTAAAAATATTTTCAGTTTTCTTTAGGATGAGTTAACTAGGATGTATGTACAATATATATTAGAGAATGTTAACAAAAACCAGTAAGTATAAATACCTAAGGCCCATTTTCACAATGTGTGGATAGCAAAAAGACTAAAACGTCTAAAACAAATGGCCTAAGTAACAATAACAAATAAAAGTTAGTATCCTACGACCGATAACTAATACTTAGCTACAATAACTCCGAGGTAGGTATTTTTCTATTTCTTGGCAAGTTAAAAACGGCTTTGAACTCTTCGTTCGGGCAAAGATCTATACATACAGTTCGAGCAATATGAGACCAAAAAACACACTAGGGTTGTGTGAAGTTTGTATTCTCTATCATTAATTCTTCGACTTCATTTAGCTACGTGAATACGACATCACAATTTTGTGGCTTTTGGCGGCCATTTTTGTTCTTCATGGCGTCGGATTTATATATTTGTTTTCTAGTTTTGTGTAATTCGTTTTTTCCCGAAAATGACGAAATTGTAAGTATTCGGACAATTAGATTTGTCTGACGTAAAATCAATCAATCCGTCATGGCAGACGATCTTTATCGGTCGATGGTCCTAGACAGCACACGCACTTGCACTCACAGCACCCCTAGCAACCTTATCGATCAACTAACTAAACTAGGTTATATTGCCGGCCATCTAGAAAACATGTGGGGAGAGGTACAATCAGATTCCTGGATCCTTGAGTCAAGATAAATAAAAAGATATTGATATTTAATTTTAGTAAATATATTTAATTTTTTATTTGATTTGTGCTACGATATATGTTTAGACTGAAACCTAGTAGTTTCAAAATATACATGAGATATTCTCACTTTAAGAAACATACGTTCTAATTCCCCGATTATTTTTATTTGAAGAATATTGCCATCTTATAGTAAATAATGTGGACCGAGAATTTATTTTAAACTGAGAAAATAATATTCTTAAATTAGTTTTTTATTTTTCTTGGTCAAAACTTAATAAAGTTCATTGAAATATTTAGGAATCTTGAATAAAATATGTAGCTTATTTTGAAGGTAAATCTATCTTCATCTTTGATTAAGATTGCTCGAAATTCTAAACAAAAATATGTTTTTAAATCAAGAAAATAATTTGAAAAATTCATATTTTGCTTTTAAGAAAATGCATTTATTCATACGAAATATATTTTTCAAAAGGAAGTATCTGTTGACTTAAATTTAGTAAAAAAAGTTGAGAAAATGTGTATACATAAATGGAGTATTCTTTTTTTTGTGTGTAGTCTTAAAGAAATAGGGATCAGCGAAGGACCATTGAATTTGCTAAAAAGTTATCTTTCGAATCGAAGTCAATGCGTTAAAATAAATAACACTTTTAGTGAAACATAATATATTAATGCAGAAGTACCCCTGGGCACTGTGCTGGGACCCATTCTCTTCCTAATGTATACAAATAATATTGGAAATATTCTTGAGGAATGCAGCATTGTGTCATACACCGATGACACCGTACTTTTGTTTTCTGGGGATTCATGGGATGAAGTATCTCAGCGGGCGGAAGTGGGTCTCAGTATAATGCATGGTTGGCTTGATTCTAGTATTGGCTCTTAACCATAACAAAACTATAGGTTTGTTCTAGCAGCGATTTCAAACGGTTTCAAACCGTACGGAGTTTGCGCATAACGATATAAGCGTCGCTTATATCGTTATGCGCAAACTCCGGACGGTTTGAAACCGTTTGAAATCGCTGCTAGAACAAACCTTATATTTATGACTTTTAGCGCTTCTTCAGCTGATAAGCCAATAAAAACCATTTTAAAACTCCATAATAATAATTTTCAGAATATAAATAATACTCAGTGTATCTGTTCCGTAGTGGTAAAGGTTCAAAAAATCAAATTTGGGAGTTTTCTTGGATCAGTATATCAGGTGGGATGACGACATAGCGTTTCTCAATAAAAAAGTTGAAACATATTTTAGAAATTTTATCAACTTAGAGATATCCTTAATAAAAAGATGATTACTATTCTCTACCTTTCCTTAGATGATTTTAATTTGAGATATTGTATTATTGTATAGGGCAGCGAGCAGAGTAACACATTTAAAAAAATAATAATATGTGAAAATCCTATATTAAAAATTATGTATAAAAAACCTTTAGATATTCTTCAGAGGACCTGTATAGGGATTGTAATGTATTAAAGGTCAGACATCTATATGTATACTGTGCAATAATAGTATGTTATATACCTAGATTGACAAGTAAGCCATTATTTACCGAGCACTTTTATATCCTGAGGCGCGTAGCGCCGAAGGGTATAATGTGCGAGGTTAATAATGGCCTTCTCAACCGAGGTATATATAGATTTTTTTTTACTACTAACACTGACATATTACCATATTTGATTCGATTTGATTTTTATATTAGTCATTTTCTACTTATTTTTCAAATTCGAAATATCAGGTAGCCTGGAAGTTCAGTTGTATAACTGACAGAATGAATTTAATTTTAAATGTCATTTTCCGAAAGATAGACGCTATCTAAAAGTCAAAACCGTAACGCGTGAATAAAATAGTTGGAAAATGGGTGAAAATTTTAGTGAGAGTGATTTGGATATGGAAGTATGTACCCCTCCTGAACTTAGAGAGACAGCAACTACTGCAAGTAGCGATTTATTGCCAGAAAATTCGAAGATAGTGTACATTCAAGTAGTAATAAGAATACTATGGGGAGTCATGAAAAGTGAGTCATACTGTATATAATTTCATTACTAATAGCACTGATATAGTCCTTATCATTATTTGAATTGATTAGATTTTGAAATTAATCATTTCCTACTCATTTTTCAAATAATCCGAAATGACAACTAGTTGTCAAACTAACAAGTTGAAAATTAAATGACATTTTCCGTTTCATTATTGACCTAGGTTTTTTTTAATATTATTATTTACCTATGGTGAGAAATGTTACTTCTCATTTGAGGAATGGAGTAAATAATGGTGATTTATCATGTTAGAAGTAAAAAAACTATATTAAACATAATGAGACTCAAACTAATTTATTTTTTTTACTACTAACCTGGTAAATCACCATTATTTACTCCATTCCTCAAATGAGAAGTAACATTTCTCACCCTAGGTAAATAATAATATTAAAAAAAACCTAGGTGAATAATGAAACGGAAACGGAAAATGTCAAACTTGTTAGTTTGACAACTAGTTGTCATTTCGGATTATTTGAAAAATGAGTAGGAAATGATTAATTTCAAAATCTAATCAATTCAAATAATGATAAGGATTGTATCAGTGCTATTAGTAAAAAAATATACGGGGTTGTGATAAATTAAGGAATAAATTCAATATTCAGGGTTGTGCTAAATTAATTTAAAAACCCTCGTACACGTCGATTTTATTTTATTGTTGCGCATATTTTAATATAATTTGGAAGTATACAGGGTGACTCACAAAAGCATACAACTGTCAACTTAATATTTTTTAAACGAAATGCCCCAATTTTCTGGACTGATTTAAACTCTACGAAAAATTTTAGATGTATTTCATATACCATAACCTATAAGTAAAATTGATAGTTTCCGAGATATTAACAAAAGCATATTCAAAGTTTTCCCTTTTTAAAGGATTTAATGTAGTTCATCAAACGTCTTGCACTTTTCTGTCTTAAGCCATTTGCGATTTAGAACTTAACATTTAAATTTTTCAATATTATCAAACAACTGAAGAATAGCAAATCATAATTTATTAATAATTGAGAATGTAACAATATCGTACATAACTTAGTACACAATACATAACTAATTAAGTAAGTGTTGAAAATGGCTACCATTTAGACTCTTATAGTCGATCGGAAAATTCCTGTTGTACATTACTAGCTACATATGGAGAAATGTTTCTTATAACACTTCAAATTCGGTCTTTAAGGATTTCGATACTGTCGGGCTTATTTTTGTATATCATGTTCTTAACATAACCTCAAAGGAAAAATTCTAGCGGATTTAAGTCCGGAGACCTCGGTGGCCACTCTACAGTACCACACCTGCCTATCCATCGCCCCGGAAAGACGTCATTCAAATATCTTCTAACATCCGCCGCATAATGAGGGGGTGCCCCATCCTTCTGATACCATAATAATTCACTTGGGAGATCAGGATCTATTGCATTAGGATATAGGGTAGCCAATGCAGGTATTAAACAATCTTGCAAAAATTCCAGGTAACGTTGTCCTGTTAATAATTCGCTAAAAAAATATGGTCCTATAACTTTATTACCCACAATGCAGAGCCGGATTACCCACTAGGCTAACTAGGCTATAGCCTAGAGGCGCCCAGGCATTGGGGGCGCCACGGACCCGGTGGCGGTGCGGCGCGGCGCGACGCCCGATAGCCTAAATTATCCCAATGCCCAAATTTCTCGCCTTGTTAAGGTGATAATATTCTGATTTTATTATAAAACTTTTCTTATATCGATGTAGTAGGCAATTGATGTAAAAAATACTGTAGAAATCTTTGTCGGCGTGACGCTCCGAGTTCCGAACGCCAAAAAACTTTAGTGCTTCTAGTTTAAAAACAAAAATCGGTATATCCTTTCAAGGGCGTCGCCAGCCTATGAGCTAGGGGGGAGAGCAATCCGAAATTTTGACACTAAAACCAAGATCGAAAAGATATTTTTAAATGTGTGTTAGTTTAATATAACAGATATCTTCTAGTGCTTAGGATGGGGCAACTGCTAACGCCAATATGTATCCTTTCAAATCAATCAAATCACTGGAAAGAAAGCCGACAGTGGCACTGAAAGTGGTCGCTGCACGCGCCCACTTTACTTTTATAAAATAAATAAATGATTTTCCAAGAAAAAAACGCCGCACACCGCTAGCCCCTACCCAACCATCACAAAAAAAGAGCTAGGTAGTCGGGACTTTAGGCACCGGACATTAACAATAGACTAGGACTAGAAGTACCGAACATTAATAAGAGACTAGAAGGTTCACTCTCAGTCGGCACTTTTGATGTAGCGCTTACAAAGGCGATACGCCAAATTTTAGACCAGATGGAGTAAAACGTGGGACGAGGCCTGAGAGGTTAACCACTATTTCATCAGGTTCTGCGACGGGGCAAGAAGGGAAATGCTGGGGGCGGGGCTTAGGGTGAACCTTCTAGTCTATTGTTAATGTTCGGTGCTAGAAGGTTCACTCTATGCCCCGCCCCAGTATTTCTCTCCTTGACCCGTCGCGGGACCTGATGAAATGCTGGTTAACCGCTCAGGCCTCGTGCCACGTTTCACCCCGTCTGGTCTAAAGTCTGGCATCTCGCCTCTGCAAGAGCTACATCAAAAGTGCCGACTGATAGTGGACTTTCTAGTCTCTTGTTAATGTACGGTACTTTAGGAATAACTTTAAGCTGTTGTCAAATTTATGCAGATGGAATATTTATATTCTTAAATTCTATTAGATGTAGCATGCAGTCATGAGAACGATATCACAAAACAAGTGCTTTCATAAATCTTCGAAAATAACTCCAAGGAAGCAATAGCGACAACAGCGTAAAACACTAAATAGAATGAAAAACCACATGAGAAGCTCTTTAAGTCAACAAAAGTTGCAGGGCTATCTATTTTAGCCCTTGAATCGGAACTGGTCCAAACATTTTGTCATATAATTAATGAATTATTTGCTCCAATGAAATGTCGAAAAATAAAGTAGTATTATTTTCCCAATAAGTTTGACATAAATTAAGAGACAATGTTTATTAGTGCAGTAAAAGAAAACTATAAAAAACATAAACATGAAGAGGGAGGGGGGGGGGAAGGGCGCCGATCGCCGACTAGCCTAGGGCGCCTTGGACCCTTAATCCGGCCCTGTATGTACTTCCCTGTGCCAGTGAAGGTTCTCATTCAGTTCAAAAAATAGGGGCATATCATTTAAAAAAATTATGTTGACAGTTGTATCGAGTGTGTCACCCTGTATACTTACAAATGATATTAAAATATGCGCAACAATAAAAAAAATCGACGTGTAAGAGGGTTTTCAAATTAATTTATCACAACCCTGTATATTGAATTTATTCCTTAATTTAAAACGTTACCTGGAATTTTTGCAAGATAGTTTAATACCTGCATTGGCTACCTTATATCCTAATGCAATAGATCCTATCCTCCCAAGTGAATTACTATGATATCAGCAGGATGGGCCACCCCCTCTGTATGCGGTGGATGTTAGAAGATATTTGAATAACGTCTTTCCGGGGCGATGGATAGGCAGGCGTGGTACTATAGAGTGGCCACCGAGGTCTCCGGACTTAAATCCGCTAGACTTTTTCCTTTAGAGTTATGTTAAGAACATGATATACAAAAATAAGCCGAACAGTATCGAAAATCCGGAAAGACCGAATTCGAAGTGTTATAAGAAATATTTCCCCATATGTAGTTAGTAATGTGCAACAGGAATTTTCCGATCGTCTATGGAACTGCAGGGCTGTAAATGGTAACCATTTTTAACACTTACTTAAAGAGTTATGTATTGTGTACTAAGTTATATACGATGTTACATTCTCATTTATTCATAAATTATCATTTGCTATTCTTCAGTTGTTTGATAATATTGAAAAATTTTACGTCAAGTTTTAAATCGCAAAAGGCTTAAGACGGAAAAGTGCAAGACGTTTGGATTTTACATTTCTTTAAAAAGGGAAAACTTTGAATATGCGTTTGATAATATCTCGACAAACTATCAATTTTGCTTATAGGTTATGTTATATGAAATACATCTAGAATTTTTCGTAGAGTCCAAATCAGTCCAAAAAAATGGGGCATTTCATTAAAAAAAAATAAGTTGACAGTTGTATCGCTTTTGTGAGTCACCCTGTATACTTCCAAATTATATTAAAATATGCGCAACAATAAAATAAAATCGACGTGTACGAGGGTTTTAAAATTAATTTTTCAAACTTTTACACACGGAAACAAAAATTAAAAGGATGAACCTTTTGGAGTACCTAGAAATCCAAAAGTCACAAAAAAGACGTTTTAAATACGAACGACCAACTGACCTGCTCTTTAAACACCTGCATAATTGACAGTGCAATATAAACAAAATACCGTCAGGCGGTTTAGTAGGGTATAACAATTTTAGATTTCAGTATACAACTACTCTTGATAAAGGCCTCATCATGCCGAAACATATGTAGAGGAAAATATCTCCTTAAATTATTTTGAAACATCTAAAAGCAGTGTACTAATTATCCCTAGTATTATTATTCAATGATGTTTCATAAGGATCCTACCGCCGAAACTATTCATTACAAAATATTGTTGTTTTCTTGACTTGTGGGGCAATGGTGCAGTAAGTAAATATTAGGTAAAATTGTTGAAAATAATTGAATTTTAACTAAGACATAAGCATCTTGTCTTGTTAACACAAAAAAATTATTTCGCCTTTTCACTTTAAACTTTGTGAAGAATATCAATAAAGAAGGTAAATGATTTAAATACCTATGGTGTATCTTTCTTCAATTGCATGACGACGTGCATTTTATAGAAAACCCACCAGACATAAAACTCAGAGTTTGGAACCGATCTGTAAATGTATTGAAAATATTTTTAGACAGCAAAATCGATGAAAACTACGAACAACTAGGTAATGAACATTTAGATTCCTGCCAATCGCTCGGTTGCCGAATGTCATTAAAAATTCACATTTAACTTCTAAAACCGTTTTTAAAATAAACATTAAATCGTGTGGTTTAGCATGTGTTTTATTTAATGTAAAAAAACCTTACCTGTCACGGCTTTTTGTTGGTCATTTCCCTATTCAGAGAGGTTTATTCCAGTAGAATACGTCATTCAGCTTTATGTTACAAAAAATATATTGTTTTGTTGACCAGTGAGTTTGTGGTCCACTGTTGATTTCGTTTATGTTTGTGAAATAAATTTGTATCAGAAGTGCTGTACCTCTTCACATTGCTACATTGGACACTTTATAGGAAAAGTGGAATGGGTACTGGCTAGACTTGACGATCTTCTAAACTGGGGTAGAAAAGGATCCTTATGGCCAATGACTTTTGGACTGGCATGTTGTGCGGTAGAAATGATGCATATTGCTGCCCCTAGATATGATATGGATAGGTAGGTATGCTTACAATTAATGGCAGTATATTAAAATAGTTATT
>MU183431.1:58636-90230 GCA_016904865.1 Pissodes strobi
AACGGCCAATCAGAAAGCGAATAAAAATAATTAGATTTATAGCTGTAACATGTCTATCATCTAAGTCCATTTTGATTTGGTTCCATACGATTTCTTGAAAATTATTATACCTTATTATCTTTCTATAGGTACTACCACTATTCCTATGCAGTAGTAAGAGGTTGCGATCGTATAGTGCCAGTAGATATTTACGTTCCCGGTTGTCCGCCAACAGCTGAAGCCTTGATGTATGGTATTCTGATGCTGCAAAGGAAAGTGAAAAGATCTAACAGTATACAGATGTGGTATAGAAAGACATATAGTAACTACTAAGCTATGTTTAAGTAACACATTAATATATTTGTTCTCGTAAAAAAAAATCGATTTAATTAATAATTGTTTTTTTAAATGAAATTCAATATTATTCAATCTATAACCAGCGTATTAAAATATTCACACGTAGGTGCTATAACAACAGGTACACATTCATATCTAAAATATACATAGGCGCCTATTTAACGGAATCTGCTTCCTCGGAGTGCTTGCGCTATGAGTAAATCTACTAGAGGGCTGAGAAGAGACCACCCATCAATTTTGAGTGTCATCCAACGGTATACTTTACAATTATTAATAGCTGTTGTTTCAATCATTTTGAACGGTATTGTAACATTTAAGTCTCCTGGATATTGGAAAGTTTCTTCCAGGAAAGGGATGTTTTAGCGATACTTTGAGCCAGAATTTTTTCTAAGCGAATCATAACTCAACAAAAAAAACCTCCAAAGTCTGGAAAATTTCGTCATGTTGCCTTAGAACTACCTGTAATAATAATTAAAAGTAAAAAATAAATAAAATTAAAAAAAAAAAACATTTTAAAAACATGCTTTTATTTAAATTCACTAAAAAGAAGAAAATAAAATTTGAAGTAAAACAAACCCATTATTTTCTAACATTAAACATTTAAATTTCTTTTATAAAACACATATATTTCTACTTAGAATTACTTGTCAAGATAAACCTATTCTCGCGAAAAGCTTTCATGTCATATAAAAATGTTTAATGTAACAAAATAATGGGTTTGATTTACTTCAAATTTTATTTTCTTCTTTTTAGTGCATTTAAAAAAAGCTTTTTTTATTTTTTTTTACTTTTATTTATTTTCTAGTTTTTAGTATTAAGTATGGGATTGCAAAATGTAGAGGCATAATCTGAAATAAATCGGACATTTAGAAGTAGTTCTAATTCAGCTTGCAAGATTTAATTCGAGACAGACAGACAGATACGCATATCTCAAAATCGGTCATTTTGAATGCGCCATTCTGAATTTTCAAAATCTGATAAAAAATTCGTAATCCTCGTCTCAAAAAAACCCTATATATCAATTTTAAATGAAATCGGACACATAATTTAAGTTGAGCCTCCACCACTAGCCTTGAATAGAGGGGGGGGGGGGGGGGGAATGTAAGCAATACCATAGTTTTATATTTTCATTTGAACTATAAACGTCTACCAAAATTGAACTCAATGGCATATGTTGAAGTCAGCTAAAATTTACTTGAAACATTTAACTCAAAATCGGCAATTTTGAAGCCGCCATTTTGAATTTTCAAATTCTGATAAAAAATATATATTCCTTGTCCCTAAAAAACCCATACACCAATTTTAAACGAAATCTGACATACTTTAAGTAGTGCCCTCACCACTAACCTTTAAAGGGAGGGGAATGGGGGGGGGGGGGGTGAAGTGTACGCAACATCATGATTTAATTAATATTTTCATTTGAATTACAAACGCATATCAAATTTAAAGCCAATTGGATATGTAGAAGTCAGCTAAAACTGACTTGCAACATTTAACCCAAAATCGGCAATGCTAAACCCGCCATTTTGAATTTTCAAAATCTGATAAAAAAATCATATTCCTTGCCCCCAATTTTAAATGAAATAGGACATACTTTAAGTAGTGCCCCCCTCCCCAACCCTTGAAAGGGGGGAGGTGTAAACTTACCAACATTACATTATTGTATTGTCATCGGAACTATAAACGTGTACCAAATTTCAAGTCATTCGAACATTTAGAAGTAGTTCTAATTCAGCTTGCAAGATTTGATTACAGACAGACAGATAGTCAGACACAGACAGACAGACCCACAGGTGAAAGTAAATAAAAGCTTGTAAAATACTACTTGACCTCAGAAGCGCAGGCAGAAGTACAAACAATGCGACTTGACCAAGGAACCATCAATTTTCATCTATATGATCCCATGTGAATTTAATAAATTTCACATAGGTAATACCTGTAGATACTTAAAAATAAATTAGGTCATTAAATAAAAATCAACATAGTATTTATAAAATAAATATACGCGTCAAAATCATAACAATTATTTGTGGTGACTGGAGAAATGGGTAAAAAAATTGTCCCACGAAAATCATTTCTCCGCAGCAATATAGAAAATATCTCCAATTATAATTAGTGTTACTAATGCATTTAGATATTTTATTGCTGACCGAATATGCGCAAACAGGCAGTTTTTCCCAATTTCCCAATATTTCTTAATATTTGAAATTTTTTGGAGCGAGGATTTGTATGAAAATTGGCAATTTAGTTTAAAATGTAAGATATGAAAGAAAGAAAATAGATATGTTCAAGTGTTCAAGTGCGCGCTCTTACTTTGTTGACACCCATCTAATGGTGGGTTCCCACGGCCCGTGATATCGCAGGTGGGCCGCGCCAACTCGTGCCAACACGCCGCCCGTGAGAAGGGTGCCGTCCGAGATCGCCCGAAAAGATCCGTGATGGGGCGCCCGATCCGCCGCGAGTCGGTAACTTCAAAGGCGCGGCCTGGGCCGACCTGTCGTGACCTGTCGGCGTCTGTTCGTCTGTTGTTATCTGTGATTCGCAGCAAGTGTGCTGCAAAATATTTAGCCGCCTTCAACAGTTTTATATGCACCCTTGTGGTGTGAAAGTGGGAGGTTGTATCTATTACTCATTATTCTTCTTCAACTGCGTTCCCACTACTATTGGATGTTGGCGATCACATCTCCGTACGCTCCCCTGTCCACTGCAGTATGTACAAGGTCCCCAATATCCCAATAGTCCTGAGACCCGTCCATTCTCTCAAATTTCTAAGCCATGACATCTGTTTCCTTCCCACTCCACGCTTGCCCTCTATTTTACCTTCGAGGATCAAATGGAGAAGTCGGTATTTTGGGTTTCTGATTAGATGTCCAAAATAGCCCGTTTTTTGCAAGAAAATATCTCTGTCTTTTCCCATTCTTCTCAGGATCTCCTCATTCGTATTTCTAGCAACCCATGGTACCTTTAGCATTCGGCGATAAGTCCACATTTCAAATGCTTCTAACTTATTTATACCATACCATAAAATAGTACGGACCACACATGGCATCTAGCGTATTACATTCTTAAGTTTAGACTTATGTCTTTGCTGGTAAGTATACGTTTAAAATTGTAAAAGTAGTTACGGGCCACTTCTGTTACTCATACTTTACTCAAAATTCAAAATCTAGTAATTAAAACTTTACCTTAATCGACCTTTATTAATTTAATGGCGACATCCACCAGCGCCTTTTGGTCTTTTTTTTTTCTTGTTGAATAAATATGAGCCACTAAACAAATCAATAGCTGGGGCAGCAACTCTTTTTCTTTCACGCGATATTTTTATTATTTTTAAATTGAACTCTAGCTTCAATCAAACTCATGGAGAACAGGCTCATGCAGGCCGTGGGAAGACCTCACGTGCGGCCAAGCCCGATCCGTGCTTTACCTGTGCTTGTCCGCGGTGCGAGTCCGGCCTGTCCTAATACAGGCCGTGGGAGGCACCTTAAAAATATCAATACTGCTATTTAAACGCTCTGATTTGCGATGCCGGGGAAATTTCAAGAAAGTTGACCTTATCATTTATGTAAATAGGTAAGTCAATAATACCTTTAACTCTTTGTTGTGTACCAGCAGCCACAGCAACGTGCATGACAGATGACAGGAGAACGGTTGACATCAATAATAAGATTATTTAAAAATTTTAAACCTAAAACGACATTAGGTTTGTTCTAGTAGCGATTTCAAACCAAAACCAAGCCATCGGGAGTTTGCGCATTGCAATATAAGCGATACTTAAATCGCTATGCGCAAACTCCAGATGGCTTGGATTTGGTTTGGTTTGTATTTAAATCGCTGTTAGAACAAACCTAATAGAAATTGTAGCTCCAGTGTCAAAAAGTCCAATAACCTCTGTTGATTTATCCAGTTCTTATGACCAATTACTTTTTTGTTAAATTTAGATCATAGGACCACCCTGAAGACTGTGAGGGACAGCAAATGAACAAACTTGAATCCGGTTAACTCCCGTTTATTTACTTATATACAACAAAAAGCAACTTGTGACTACGGCTTCCTTTTACCTAACAGATAACGTAATATATAATTTATCGAGACAGCCGAACCGAGAATCCTTTTTTTTTACTGCTGGTTCATATTCTTTCTTCCTTTTTGAGACCTTTGGCAAAGGCTTTTGGCAGTTGCATCTGGCAGTAGCGTCTGGCAGTTGCATCATTAGATAAAATAAAATAATAAAGATGCATTTATATACTTTTTGTATGTACCACAAATTAAATCGCATTCTAACACACACTGTGGTACAAGAGCATGTTTGCCATATTTCCTTATTAATCAGTGAATTTAACTTTCAAGTAGGTATATTTTGTTTGTAAATACCACTTACTATTTAAAATTTATTGAACCATGTTACATTTGTTATTCTATAAATACCTAATTTAAATCTACGTTAGTTAACAAAAAAACATACGTAATTACACTTTAGAATTTTAAATATTGTCATCAAGCATGCGAGGAATTTCTATAAATAAAAGTGGCAATGCCGCGTGGCTGTCTCCTCTACTTCGGCTACGTCTCGTCTACTTTCGGCCGCTTCCGGCCGAAGGTCAACATAGCGTAGTGATCGTAGTAAAACGGCATGTTTTAAATCTATTACTATCGGGTAGTGTTCTTTAGTGCTTTGTAAGATTTTTTGAGGCAAATCAGTGTTTAATACTTTATCATGGTTCATCATTGTAGAGTTTGCAAGAAAACAAGTCGAAATTTTCCAAAACTTTTCTTTCATCGGTGAGTATTAAATGTCATTTCATTGACGTCCCTCGGGAACCATACAAAGCAATAAAATAATGCATGTGTTTCTAGTTCAAGTATAAGTAGATGACAATTAGCTTCTAATAACGCTTTAAAAGTTTATTATATCTACAAATCAAAAATGAAACTAATCTAGCATAATTGATATTTTCGTCTACACGAGTCCTACCGCCTGACGAGTCCAGCCCAGTCGCTTGTACGTGCACTATAAACACACTGAACTGAATAGAATATTTGCTTATAAATACTTTTAAAACCTTGCCATCTACTTTTCCTGGACTGGTTTGAGGACCAATATATATGAAGATGTCCCGTTAAATTGCCATGGAACCGAATTAATAAAATTAGTGTTAACAAATTATTTTAAAATCAGGATACATTATGAAACTTAAAAAGCTTGAATCTTCTCAGAAAACAAGGTTTACTTACGAAAGCTGTATTATCTAGAAATGAATACACTTTTGTATACTTACTAGTTATTCAACTAGATTATTTAAATAAGGGTTGTATACTTAAAATGAAATTTTACGACTTAAAAACTTTTGCCGTGTTCATACTCGTTTTTTCAATATTTTAATGCTTTCTGCATACAATAATAAGATTTCTACTTTTCTAGGGTAGTCGTAGAAAAAGCATTGTTCCTAACACTTGCGCAAAGTGTCTTTCCCGCACTTAAAGCATATCCGAACTCCGCTTCGCGTCGTTCGTCTAACTGCTTTAGCGTGCGGGAAAGTATCACTTTGCGCACTTGTTCGGAAAATAACTATACATATATAATTAGCTATAACATTACTGTACTTAATATTTTTAACCTGTTCCGATTCGTTTTAGCCCGTTTTGGTGCATTTGGTTATTTTTAGCCATTTTCGGTTAGTTGTTCAAACAACTTTCGGTTAGTTCAAATTTATTTTAGCCATTTGAACCGACTCCAATACGTTATAATCAAATTTAAGATTTTTGGTTAGTCAACTTTCGGTTACTTTCAGTTAGTTCCAATTTATTTTAGTCATTTGAAATGGTTCCGGTACGTTTTCACCAATTTAAATGTTTTTGACTAATTTTAGTTAGTCGCCAAAATTCGATTAATTTGGGTTAGTTTTGAGGTACTTTAATATTTTTAATGTTCCGATACGTTTTGGCCCTTCTTGGTGCTTTTGGTTACTTTTAATTAGTTTTGGTTGGTCGTTCAATCAACCACCGGTAGAGTTCAGTTAGTTTTAATATATATTAGTCATTTAAACCGGTTCGTTCCGGTTATATGCAATTTTAATGTTTTTGGTTAGTTTTGGTTAGTCGCCAAAATTGGGTTAATTTGGGTTAGTTTTAACTTACTTTAACATTTTTAATCTGTTCTGATATCTTTTAGCCCGTTTGGTGCATTTATTCACTTTTGGTTAGTTTTGTTTAGTCATTTAATCAAATTTCGATTACTTTCAGTTAGTTCCAATTTTTTTAGTAATTTTAATTAGTGCCGACACATTATAACCAATTTAAATGCGAGTTTAAAAGTTTTTGGTTAAATTTAGTTAGTCGCCAAAATACGTTTTAGCCCTTTTTTGGTGTTTTAGTTAGTCATTCCAATTTATTTAAGAACCGATTCCGGTACGTTATTATAACCAATTTAAATGTATTTGTTTCATTTTAGCTAGTCGCCAATATTCGGTTATTTTAGATTAGTGTCAACTTAATTTAATATTTTTAATGTTTCGATATGTTTTAGCTCTTTTTGTTGCTTTTGGTTAGCTTTGGGTTAGTCGTTCAATCAACATTCGAGAAATATCAGTTGGTTTTAATATATTTCAGCCATTTGATTCGGTGCCCGTACCCTATAAGCAATTTTAACGTTTTTGGTTACTTCTAGTTAATAGGTAAATTCGGTTAATTTGGGTTAGTTTTAATTTACTTTAACATTTTTAATGTGTTCTGATAGGTTTTAGCCCGTTTGGCATCTTTTAGTTAGTTTGGTTATAGCCATTCAATCAACTTTCGGTTACTTTGAGTTAGTTCCAACTTATTTTAATCATTTGAACCGGTTCCGATACCTTAATTATCACCAATTTTAATGTTTTTGGTTAGTGTTGGTTTGTCGCCAAAATTCAGTGTATTTAGGTTAGTTTTAACTTACTTCCATATTTTTAATCTGTTCCTATACCTTTTAGCCCGTTTTGGTGTTTTTTGTTACTTTTGGTTAGCCATTCAAAAAACTTTCGGTTACTTTCAGTTAGTTCCAATTTATTTTAGTAATTTAAACCGGTTTCCACACGTTCCATACGTCGATTCTGTGGCTGCGCGTGCCAGAGTTTTGGTGTTCGAAATTGTCGCTACCTTTTTTTCATCCCTACCAGTTTTGATACCCAATCAGTCTGAACAAAAAAATTGGAGGTATGTTGATGGAACTTTATTGACTTTTAATCTTTTATAATTAAATATCCCTCTAAAATATTAATAAAGACTTTTCAATACTTTTAAATAGCATTCCTACTCAAGACAATCAAATTTATATTATCTGCTAAAAAATTCGTTTCCAAATTTGAAAATTGTCGTTTTCAATTCCCGATATCTCAATATCAAGATTTAATTTAAGAATCGAACTGGGTAGTTTATAACCCACAAATTCCCATATTTAGTTTTTGCGTAATCGATTGAATTTTGGTGAAAGAAAAAATGTTAGGAAAAATAAAAATGCTGCGCCTATGTTTGTTTACCCACTAGCCACTTTCTGTACCACAGTTTCATTGATAAATACGCACGTCACAGTCTGTGGTTTACGATGCAGATTTCTAGAAAATTATGAATGGCAGACTTTGTCTTTTTAAGTAAGTAGTCTTAGGTTGCATCTATCTGGCAAACGTTTTTTTATTCGTTTACTCCGTGGTTTCCGCAATCAACTGTTTGTTTTCAGCGGTGTCACTCTGTTGTCAACTGTTGGTTTATGCAGGACTAAACAACCTCTGAGTCAAAAATATTAACCTTTATATAAGGTCGGTTATCGATAGCTTGAAGGGCAAAGACAGGGGCTAGAAGAGAACGTGACCTGTCATATCTAATTTTAGATGGAATAGGATGATCTTTAAAATCATGAAGGTAAAGTGATTATTCGGTAGTAGAATCTAAAGCAGAGTTTTATCCACAATGCCGAAACATAACTTTGGCACTCCACGCGCATTTCGCTAACCATGTTAGCATCATCAGGAGATGATTAAACAGTTTTAGTCATCTCCTGATGATGTTAACATGGTTAAAGAACCGTGCGTCGAGTGCAAAAATTCTGTTTCGGTATTGTAGATAAAATTCTGTTTTAATGCATTTTGCCGAAGGTTCCAAACCCCAACATAGCGGTAGAAGAATATTGGATAGGATTGGCCGCTAGGGAACAAAACTTTTTTCTTTTATATCAGTAAATATGTTCTAAGCATCTGCAATTCAAACATTTAGGGTCAGAAGTGTGTAAAGAGTAAAGTATAATATGATACGTAACTTGGAGGTATGTGGACTAGCACCTTCAGGTTTGACCAATGGCTGTCTAGATTCTTCTTTCGGAAAATGATCATGAGCGGAAATTTGATTTTTTAAAAGTGTTTCTTTTTAAAAGGTTTGCTTCCTTCAGCCTCTTAACTAAAGAAATAAGTTGATTCACGGTACTGATGTCATGTAATGCCATAACAGTATAATATTCAGGAAATATATTTTGATTGAGATACTTGACTTTACTAGCTCGACTTGGAGGACGTGATAAGCGAGAAAAAATATATTCCAATTGTGGCACAAAAATTGTAACAGTTTCAAATCTTTGTTGTTTCCTGGACTTAATCTGTTTCCAAATTTCTTCATCAAAAAATGAAGGAAGAAAATCAGTTTAAATTTTTTTGAGAAATGTCATTCCTATTATTAACATTGTTTTTCATGTTCCTAAACCACATTAAACCGTCCACAAAAAATAATAAAGTAGCTGACTTGAAAAGTTAATCTTCGGTAATCTCATAAGTTGCAGGAAGCTCTGTAACTCTTGCTAGAAAATCATAAACCCTTTTTGCATTACAGTTAAATTTAGAATGCCACTATGGTATAATTTTTTTATTATTTGTGGTAGAGACAGTGGGAGACGCAACGGTTACAGGAGAAGGGTATGCAAGAGCTGAGTTAAGGTTTACAAGACTAGATTGAGCCTGGGTACCTTGAAAAGCAACTACTTTATCATGGGCATCAGCATCGAAAGTAAGGCAATGAACAAAGGCTTCGTGATTATACTTTTCAACTTGTGGCTTACTGTCATCTTCCGAGACAACTATTCTTTGGCCACGAGACATTACATGAGGTAAATACATTTTAATCCTACGATACAAAAAATTGGAAGGATTCACATCAAAATCAACAATTAATGGAACGATACTAGTCAAGGTAGCTTTAATTTCTTGACATTCAGCCGGAAATTCAAGGGGTACAACGATATTTATAGTAACTTGAGCTTCCTTATTTATTACAAGTCTTAAAACCTTTATTTTATGATTACGGTCGCAATTAGCAGCAATACCTCTTAATTTTAATTCTTAATTAATTTCAGGTAAAGGAAGATATCTGTTATTAACTTCGTAAAATTTAAAACGTCTAGAAAAAATTTTGGGTAGGCTATAAAAGAAAATAGTGAACAATACTATCTTAAACCTTTGCTTACTTATCTTGAGCTGAGAATATAAAAACATTAAAAAGAGGCAAGAAATGAAAAATGTTTACACCTAACTCTCCAGAAGTATTTAATGCTGTTATCGGGCCCCACCTTGGGCGGTAATTATGTAACGCGATTAGTTAATTGCTTAACAACCGACCTGTATATCTGGTTCACTCGGCGGTGTTAATATTTATAGGTGTGGGTTGTAGAGTTGACAGTTGGGCAAAGGGGCCACTAAATTTTCTATTATGAATATATTATTAATTTTTAAGCATTGAAATTAGAAAAATATCCTTTATGCAAATATGGAGAAACCTTAAGAGAAACTGCCTAAACTCAACTTCTTGACTTCAGCATACCAACATAAACATGAAAGGTCCCAATTTAGCTATTTATTTAAATACTGGATATTTTCTCGGCCATAACCTGAACAAAGGAGAATTAATTAGGTCCCAAACCTAATTGAGATTATGGTATCGCACCTAAAGTAATGACTAGATTTTGTCAAATAAGTAGCACTCAAATTATACGATTATTAAGTCTTAGTCTTAAGTTCTAGATCATTAATACTGCCTAGTTCCTATTTTTGAAATATTTCCAACTCAAATCTAAATTTTTTAAGTTTTGCATAAATACAGTTACCACAGAACTCCCACTAAGCAAATAACTTAATCTATGAAGAGAAAGTCTGATTAACGAAGATCTACAGGGGAAATCGAAGTGAGCTCAATTCGGTAACGTGTACATGGACGAAAACATAAAGTAGTGGATAGTTAAGGCGGTCTACTGCCATAAGGCTTAGACCACATTTAAATATGGGTGTAGTATTTATGTAAGTAAACGTAATACAAAACGTAAATCAGATAATAACTATTGTGTTAGCAAGACATTTATATGTTTGTATTAATTAATCAAATAGCATTAAATATCGGTAATAAGTAGGATACAAGATAATTAACGATCAAAAATCAGTAAATTCGATAAGAATAAGATAAATAATTATATGACCTACATTAAGGATTTAGGTGCATGTGCGTAATACAAATAAGTAAATCGTATATTGACAGTTGTATTAGCATTTGCTATTCGGGATAATATCATATATGGTAGTGAAGATAGTCGCTATTAGTTTATCAGATAATGAAAAAGAATCGGTATTAGACACGATGAAAGATAATATACGAATAAAAATCATTTAACGGTAGTTTTAAAATAGATATGATAAGGAAGCCATTATAGGTAAAATAAGCAATTATCGGGCTCTCTTGTATGTCATTCTCATACGGAAGTGGAATCCACTGGTAGTGGTTGGTCGCTATTCTCTAACTGATACAGCTACTTGGCAGGCCCCAATTACAATTTTACTGCTTCCTGGGAGCTCCACGACACGCCATGTGACACGGCATCACTTCATCAAAAGGGTCTCAGTCTGGTTGGAATAAACCGGGAAAAACTCTATGTAACATATAACATGTCTTTTAAAACGGCAACCCCACTTTTGATAAAGTACATTTACGGGACGATATTGCCGATAATACAAGAAAACATTAATGGCAATTTATCTTATAACAAATTAATACGAATAGTGAAATTACAACGAATATTCCCCTCATGTATCAAAATCCCATTGTAGAATCCAAAAGAGCATGGCGATAATTGCATTGTATGTATCTATGGTAATTCCATTGTAAGTCTAGTATAAGAGCGACAAATTATAAATAACGTCAAAGTAAAGTCAAAATATTTTATTAAAAATGTCTCGTGTCGAATTTAAAAAAAAAATCATATTTTTTAGTCTCCTTATTTTGTGTACAGTTGCATGTACGTTTTTGTATTAAAAAAAGACTAAAAATAAATTTTTTAAAACCATGTACTTATCGGGGAAATAGTCCCCCGAATTACACTCGTGCATCAAAATAACCAGATAATTTTGCACTCGAGCTTGTTGTCTTAGAAAAACTGCAATCGGTAATTTTCATATTTTGGAAAATATAAAAATAAACTCATGCAGTTTTTAGACAACACGCTGTCATGCAAAATTATCGGTAATTTTGATGCACTTGTGCAATTACTTCTGAATATTTCCCTCATGTATAAAAAATCCCATTAGAAGAGTGCAATTCTCGGAAAATTACAGCGATAATTGCACTGTAGAAACCGAAAGAGCACAGCGATAATTGCATCGTACGTATCTATGGTAATTCCATTGAAAATTTGACAGCAACAATTTATAAATAACGTCAAAGTCTAGTGAATATATAGGTATTATCAAAAATGTCTCGTTTCGGATTAAAAAAAAAATCGTATTTTTGCATCTCTGTACTTTGTTTACAGTTACATGTACGTTTTTGTATTAAAAAAAGAATAAAAATGTATTTTTTTAAAACCATGTCCTAATTCGGGAAATATTCCCCCGAATTATACTCGTGCATCAAAATAACCAGAAAATTTTGCATTCGAGCGTGTTGTCTTAGAAAAACTGCATTCGGTCATTTTCATATTTTGCAAAAAGAGCCCTCCACCTTCGGTGTCGGGCTCTTTCTCCAAAATATGAAAATGAACTCATGCAGTTTTTAGACAACACGCTGTCATGCAAAATTATCGGTAATTTTGGTGCACTTGTGCAATTACTTATGATAATTGCACTGTAGAAACCAAAATAGCACATCGATAATTGCATGGTAATTCCATTGTAAACTTACGATGGCAGCGACAATTTATAAACAGTGGCGGATTTACCCTAAGGCCCGGTAGGCCCGGGCCTAGGGTGGCCAGATTTAGGGGCGGCCCGAATCGTGTCAAAAATAATATATTACGTACCTAGGCCAGTAAAGTAAAAAATGTCTCAGATCACATGTAATTGCCGGCCGAAGCAAAGCTGAGGTCAACAAACATGTGATCTGAGGCTTTCTTATTTACTGGCCAAGGTGTGTATACTATATAAAAGTTGGCAATAAAGTAATTTCATTATGTAATCGCAATTATTTTGTCGAAGCCAGATACGAATGCAATCGTGTGATCAACGAAACTAAGGACAAACACAATCAAAGGATCAGGAATAAACTTTTGCAATGCCCCAGTGGCTCCAGGAATTTCTGGTCGGTAGCAAAGGCAGTAAGTAACAACTTTACAAAAACGTCTCTCCCACCTTTGAATACGAACGTGGCATCAGGGCGACTACAGCCAAGGAAAAAGCAAACATGCTCGCCAAAATGTTTTCATCGCACTCTACCTTAGTCGTCCCCCAAGGCAAGACTCTCCCCACCATATCGAACATCAACACTACCATGGCAGAAGTCAAGTTTCATCACCGTGATATTCGCTAAATCCTTAAAGAACTAGATACGCAAAAGGCATCAGGACCGGACGGAATACCTGCCATCGTGCTAAAGAACTGCGCCAACGAACTAACACCCGTTTTTCCAGGCTTTTTTCTCTGTCTTATGGAAAAGGGATTTACCCATCCTCTTGGAAGGTCACTCGAGTGCAACCTGTTCCAAAAAAGGCAAGAAAACCACGCCCTCAAAATATCGCCCAATTGCCTTGCTTCCAATAATCTCCAAAGTCATGGAACGTGTAGTCAATCAGCAACTACTCAAGTACCTCGAGAACAACAGAATAATCAGCGATAATCAATACGGCTTTCGCAAAGAGAGATCGACAGGAGATATATTGGCCTATGTCACTCATATATGGAGAAGGGCAATTGAGAACTACGGAGAGTCTCGAGCGATTGCGTTGGATATTTCAAAGGCCTGTCGAATGCCTTGACGTTTGGCATGACGGACTGCTCAACCAACTGCCGTCTTTCGGACTGCCAGCCTCTCTCTGCAGGTGGCTTGCCAGTTTCCTTAAGAACCGATCTCTGCACGTTGCAGTTGATGGACATACCTCAGACACATTCACCTTCAACGTGGGCGTGCCTCAGGGCGCAATACTTTCACCAACTCTGTTCCTTATCTATATTAAAGACCTGCTGATCTAAACGAATAGTCCTGTTTACAGTTTTGCAGATGACAGTATCCTTGTCTCCCAATTTAGATCAGAAAAACCCTTGCCAGCGACTGAGATTCATCACCGCAGACAGGAGCAGATTACGGCAATAAATCAAGACCTGGATAAAGTTCAAACTTGGGGCGACCGAAATTTGGTCCAGTTCTATGCAGCAAAGACCCAAGCAGCAACGTTTATCAAGAGGGCCAATACAGCGGGCCCTGACATTGTTATGGCGGGATCGACCATTCCTCCATCCTCGTCAATCGGACTGCTGGGTGTCTCGGTCAACAGCAATATGTCCTGGCATGACCACGTTGCTAACATCACAAAATCAGCCTCCCAGAAGCTTAATGCGCTATTTCGCAACAAAAAACTCTATACACCGCAGCAGTTGCTTTTGTTCTACAAAGCGCAAATAAGACCGTGCTTAGAATATTGCTCATATATCTGGGGTGCCGCACTAAAGCACACCCTAAAGCTGCTGGTTTCCATTCAGAAGAGAACTGTGCGTCTCGTCGGCGACCCAGAGTTGACCCGAAATCTGGATAGTCTGGAACACCGCAGACATGTGGCTGAGATGTCTCTGTGTTACAGATACTTTCACGGCAGATGTTCTCAGGATTTGGCCCGCCTCATCCCGCCCCTGGCAACTCCTGTCAGACGGTCACGACAGACGGAAAGAGCGCACCGGTTCGTCGTACAACTGGAAACACCTAGAACATCGCTTTACAAGAACTCCTTTGTCTGGCGCACTGCATCACTCTGGAACTCACTCCCAGGACATCTGTTTCCCACTAATTACAGCCTACAACTATTCAAGAACCGTGTCAATTAACATCTTCGCACACACACCGCTCGTCGAGCGCCATAGGATCTCCCTTTAGTGTGTGTGCCATTGCCATAAAAAAAAAACAAAAAAAAGTCTATATGGTGGATGCTGAGAAAGGGGCGGCTGATAGCTTGGGGCCTAGGGCGGCCGAGACTGCAAATCCGCCACTGTTTATAAATAACGTCAAAGTCAAGTGAATATATATTATTACAAATGCCTCCTTTCGGATTAAAAATATCGTATTTTTGCGTCTCTTTGCTTTGTTTACAGCTACATGTACATTTCTGTATTAAAAAAATGTATTATTATTTTTATTTTGGTATCATAAAGAAGTCTTATTAATAGTGTCGAAAAGAAGCTCTTTTCGACACTATTTATTTTTCTGTCCAAAGTTGGTAACACTGAGTTATGGCTTCTCGACTGTCATTTTTACGGATTTTTACGTTAACGATTTTAAAGAAACTAAATCATTTTCCACGAAACAGAACGTAACTGCCTTGTTTCGTGAAAAAATACTATATTTGATGAATATTGTTAAACTAAAGCAACTGGTAAAAAATAAAATAATGATAGCTGCCTACTTTGGTCAAATTTTATTCATTTTCAGATCGAATGTTTAAGAACAATAGCATAAGCATGTGCCACATTCCATAGATAAGACGAAAACGAAAGGAAGACGATTTTTGTCAAAAATGTCTCTAACCTCAAACTTATAACTAAAGACGAACAATAATTTCAACCGTAAATAAATAATAATACATTAAATAACATTATTTTTGTTAAATTGTGCAGTTGTTGTAAACATTGATCGTGACTGTGCTAGTTTCATGAGCAATCACTTTCAGTTCAGGAACATGAGTCAAAATATTTTGTTCGCTTGATTGAATGTTTACGGTAATGTTTTGTGTATGCTGCTCAGTATGCTTTAATGTGGATGTGACTGCATTATTTATATGTAAAGTGCCTGCACTACCTGGTGTTACCTAATGCTCAAAACTTGTGCGTTTGAAAGTTGGAGTTAAATTCTCCAAAGCCGAGGTGGAGGAAGTACTCGGTAACAATTTAGGTACTGAAGTTGATGAGGCTTCGCATAGTGTCTGTGCCACTTCGGTTTTTCTTTTTAAGGATGTTTGAATGTAGCCTTCAGCCACAGCGGAGGACTTCCCTCCTCCATGCCCTTTAATGGTAATTAGATCGCCTCCTGTATTTGCCAGGTGCGAGATGCTGGAACGCCGGAAACAATGACCGGTGTATGTGTGAGGGTTTGGCATATTTAAGACAGTAGCAATAATTTTGGGTATTGCTCCCATTTTATTTATGTCAATGGGATTATTTACACAGTAGCTATTCCGGTATGTCAAAAATAGTCTCGTATGAGTTGTGTTTTTCGGCCTCGCACCTATATATTGCTTTATAACCAATATCCAAAGAGGCTCTGTGACAATAAATAACTTTGGCACCCCATTTTTTGTTTTTGGTATTGTGACAAGAACAGAATCGCCTTTAAACTGTAAGTCGTGCATTGTTATATTCACTAATTCATCTCGTCGACATGCTCCAATGTAGCCCATAGTCAGTGCAATCTAAAATAATAATATTAAAATGTAATATGGAAACCTAATTTTAATTTTGCACTATTATTTGTATTTAATGGATTTTAGTTATACGCATGCACATACAGATGTTTGGTCATCTAGGTTCCTATTATGTTGTTTTTTTTAGATTTATTAAGAGATATAGTTTGTGAAATGTGAAATAAATAAATAAATTTGTAAAATTTCTAAAAATTTACCTTAAACTAGAGGTAAGTATTGTTAGCAGCATCCGTTATAAATTTATTAATATGCTCAAATTCCAAAATTTGAGACTTCTTCGGTTCGTAGCCTTCCGAGTACCTTTTTAATAAAGCTTGCAATTTCATGTACCGAGAAATATCTTTATTCTCATAAATATTTATGCATGCTTTTAATTTGGAATACAGTGACCATAAAGTAGAGGCCATTTTTACCTTACTTCCACCACCAAAATAAGCAATTAAAACATTTTCTGATGTAACTTCTACATTCTTTTCGTTGCATCAGTTTTTGAAAATCTGATATTCCTTTTCGTACACTTTTTTAGACTTTTCGGAAGCAAATTATCTAGGCTATTGTTTGCGATTTCTCGTATCTCTGGAGGAGTGCAATGCTCGCTTTCCATTTTTAATTCTCTTTCAAAACCATCCATATTAGGTATTTTAATTTAAACTCTTGACATTTTAAAATTTGAATTACAGATATGGCGCTCATTTTGGCATGTAGTGTTACCAACCTGAACAGGTAAAATAGTAAAGCAATGAGGGCATATAATTTCAAAAGAATATGTTTTTCTGGAAATATATTACACCAAAATAAAAAAAATAGTATAAAATATTCGTTTCATAAGACATTTTATCGCACTCGCCCTTTAGAAAACTCGCCTTCGGCTCGTTTTCTAATTTAGGGCTCGTGCGATAAAATCACGTCTTATGAAACTTATATCTTAATATACTATTTTTAAACCATCTCCTTATTCAAGAAATATTCCTCCGAATTAGACTCGTGCAACAAAATATCCAGATAATTTTGCATTCCAGCATGTTGTCTTAAAAAAACTGCATTCGGTCATTTTCTCCAGAATATGAAAATTAACTCATGCAGTTTTTAGACAACACGCTGTCATGCAAAATTATCGGTAATTTTGATGCACTTGTGCAATTACTTCCGATAATTGCACTGTAGAAACCGAAAGCACGGCGATAATTTGGTTAATGGTAGTTCCATTGTAAACCTACGATGATAGCGAAAATGTATAAATAACATCAAAGTTTGGTAGTGATTCATTACTAAATATCAAAAAATGGAATGCGAAACAAATAACACCAAATACAGCGACAACTTATGAGCTTTTGTGCTGAGAAAGAAATACCTATGCATTGGATAAAGAAAAAGCAAATCAACGTTTTGGCAAAAAATATTAACGGACTTTACATTCAATATGCGTAAGTGTTAAATTTCATACTTTAAAGAAGAAGAAAATAATGTAGGTAAAAAAAAACAGGTATTTTTGTTTACGACCCTGTATTAACTCAGACTATATGGGAAAACCATGCGATTGGAAATTACTAATATTGCATAAACTCAATCCTGATTCATTCAGTAATGTTGATTTTTAATTGTAATTTTAATTTTGTTATGGTCCGAGGAAATAAATTCACCGGCTAGAGTTGATTTTTATATTAAATTAAATATAACACTATAATAACATACCATAGTATAATATTTACATGCAAACAAATCCAATGAAGAGGTAAAAGAAAATGCAGTTTTTCTAAAGCACGAAGAATTTCAATGTATGCTTCGCGGCTGTGACGAAGAAACCCCAGATGGATTACAAAGGAAGGTATTTTTTGATATAAAACATGATAAGCTAAACCTTAAAATCTCAAAAATTGCAACACTAATTTTTTTAAAGTGGACAATGGTGAGTAGTTTATCCAAATTGATTTCAGCACACAAAACACAAAAATACACAGCTATTATGACAATTAATACATCCAAGAATTTGTCGAAGTATGTCCACGTTGCAGTTCTCAACTTAAAAATGCATTTCTATTAAGCGTTTTTCAAGTCCCTTCCCCTTCAAGTCGGCAATTGGTAAGGTTTTTTCTGATTTTAGGTTGCTGTGGAAAATTTTGATAAACTAAAGTGCCGTGAATATAAAAAGTCCGGGTACAGCAGGACTCTACCAGTTCTCATGCAAAGTTGAAAATATATAATGGGCTGGTTTTATCATTTTAGGTTTTAAACGTTGAAAAATAATGGTCAAGTGAAGAAAGCTGGTCTAAAATATGTTTCTATTCAAATAATTAATTAAGCAGTTTCATATCTTTAAGAGATTTTCGACGGATGCAGTGACGGATCGTTTAGTCGAATTAATTCCACTCTATAAGCGCATTGTCTTTTAATTTTACGTTTAAGCGCGTGACAAAACCCATACAGACACTAATTAAAAAGTCGCGCCTCGAGGAATTTCCTGAAAAGATAACTGTTGCGAGCTCATGCGGTGAAACTGTCGGATTTCCACCATTGTTTTAGTACTCGAAATTCTATTTATTATGCGAACTATTGTCGCATAAAAGAATTTCGGCAGACTCAAATGTTAAGAATAATTTTGAGAATAATTTTAATATGTTAGTTAATTAAAATCTACGGAAATTTGCAAGGTCAGTAAAATTCCAATAGATTATACTTCCATAGTGTTTTAAAAAAAAAGCACTAATTGTTATGTGCTTTAGGACCTCACTTTTGTTAATAGATTCTAGCAGGTAAAGCAAGAGTGAACTTTAAAACGCTCTATTTAAGTGATTATGGCTGGTGATAGGCTGTGAGGCAGAGCATCATTCTGAAAAATTAGAAAAGTCTGTTCTAGGTTCAACAAATAAACAGATTACTGTGATAAAAGTTACACCAAGCTTTTAATAAAGTTAAACCTGCGATTGCTACCAATGCTGTATAGGAAATTGAAATATTAATACTGATAGAATCGAGTAATTAACTAAAAGAAATACCTTCCACGTCCATCAGCTCAGTGATTATGAGATTCAGGTGTCTTTTATCGATTTTACAGAATCTTCTTTAAATATTTCATCTGATTGGGTTGGCATTGTCTGCATTATTTGAATAGGAGAAATTCCGCGATTAGTGATCATATTCGTTGCAACAAGTACAAGCAAAAACAATGCCAGCCACAACATTATAGAGCATTTAAAATATAAGTGATCTGATAACTTTCTCTTATATAAAAAATTTTAAGTTATTTTGTACTATAAGGGGCTAAGTAGTATTTACCATTCGAGGACGAGTATTTCATGTCTAAATTCACAAAAATCTTTAAGACGATGAATTCTCATTGTGCTTTATAATTTTAAAGGAAGCAAACTAGTGTTTTTTGTTGTCACATTTATTTTTCCAGCAAGGAAACATATGCGACTCCTTCCTGTTCGTCCTTACTACTAGAAATTCCAAGAAACTGGTATAAAGGAGCATAAGTTTTTTAAAGATTGGTGCCCAGAAAGGCAATGACAACATATAAGAGTACATCTGCTTAGGGGCCAGACACAGTTTTTTATACAGCTTAGGTCGCTTTTAAATGTTCAGACACAGATTCTTGTACAGCTGAATAGATATCTGTTGAATATTCAGAAATATTAGAAACCGAACAAATACTGCAAAAAGATAAAAAAACAATCCAATAACGCATTACAAAGAAACATCAATTAAACAATTCATTCAGTAATGTTTATTTTTAATTGCAATTTTAATTTTGTTCTGTTCGCAGGAAATAAGTTTACAGGCTAAAGTTGATTTTTATATTAAATTAAATATAACACTATAATAACATAGCATATTATAATATTTACATGGTATAGATACTTAGTTAACACTAAGTTCTATATTAGTAGACTAGATCTGTTTCACTATCGCTACTGTGATCTAGATTAATAACAATTTTTTTTCTTGCATTTTTAAGAAGACATAGCTCTATTCTATTTCCTTTGCATGTTTTACATAATTTTCCCAGTTAATTTGATTTTTTTTTCGCTTTACTATCAATTAAAATTAATACACTAGAATTAAGTGTAGGTGAAATATTATTACGACAAATTCCTGCTTTAAGTTGGAGCCATATTTGCTCAATGGGGTTGAATGTACAGTGTTAACCCATTAGTGCATACGATCTGATAAATCGGATGTCGTATTTATGCAAGCCTACTTTTGTATAAGCCAAAACTGGCTTTTGTAACAGGCGTTAGTGACATGTTTCAGGTGTAAACTTCTTATTTTTTAAATTTTTACGGTGCGACAAATGCCTAAAAGAAGTTAAAACTGCACTAAAAGCAACATGGATCCATGGCTCCATTCAACGAGACGACAAGGGCAAGTATTTTCGATTTTATTTTAATTATTTGACAACGTCGATCTCAAAATTAGCGAAATTTGTATGTGTAGTAAACCACCTGACATGATCGAGTAGTAATCTGCTCCTAAATTTACAATATTATGTAAATATGTGAGCCTAAAATTGAAATCCGATATATCGGATTGTATGCTTTATTGCCAACTTTTTCCGTATGCAAGCTATCAAAGATAAATTGACACTTTTTATTTATGTGTCATAGTCTCATAGTGAAATACGTCACACTTCTTAAAAAACCAAGTTATTTCATGATTTCATTAAATTCCCCAAATTAACTCGACTTTTCCGGAAGTGACGTATTTGACTATTTCACCACGATATAACAATTATATACTTATATGAAGGGACAAGGAAAATGTTTTTGGGTTAGGAGGTGGTACTGTATTATCTCTGATAACGACTTCCAGAATACCTTCTACTAAAGGATTTAAATTATTTTTCGACAACTACTTTTCGTACGTTAGCCTATTTCGGCATGGCATTTGAGACAACTTGGTTACTGCGCGACTGGCACTATTCACAACAATAAAAATTGCTGTAGTTCAACCTTTACTATTCCAAAAATATAATAGTGGCATGGTAGCCACTATGGTAGTTGGTAGCCAAATATAGAACCAGAATATGGTAGTCCATATTGTGTTACTTGCTGGATGTTTCAGTAACCAATGCATGGCTGTTGGTGAAAAGGATATGTCCTATAGAAAAAGATTGTGATTCTTTGATAAATTTTCGAAGAAACCTAGCAAACTGTCTCATCAAAATACACGGCACTCAGCCGATGAAAGGAAAAATACTACATAATTCAGTGAACGATGTTCTTTACGACGGTCGTGATCACTGGCCAGACTATGTAAATACTGAAAGAATGTGTAGAAATTGAGGGAGTACGAACAATTTTTTGCTTAAATGCCAAGTTGGACTGCATCCAAAACATTGTTTCAAAAATTATCATACATTTTAATTTCTTTATCTAGACAGTTTGCATACAATCCGATATATCGGATGACCTGTATTTTTTGTTTTTTGTAAGAAAAAATAAATTTGTGATACATTTCCTTTATGTTGTAATAAGATATGTCAGAATTCATAAAAATTACATTATTTTTAATCTTGCTAAACTTTATGCACTAATGGGTTAAGGTGGTAACCGCAACACTGTATAGCCCGCAATTTCATCGAAATATTATTGTTTTAATAATAATAACAGAAAAACCAAACTATACAAAACCTTATACAATTATTGTGCAATTTGTACGTAGTCAAAATTTCCTGAAATATTATATAAAATGTTAACATCAAATACTAAACACTAAACACCAAATATTAAACCAGTGTGTCAGATGCCCAAAATTAGGTATTAATAAAAAAAAACGTCGCTTACTGCGTATAAGGCTCTCTCCAGTAAGTATGATCTCAAAGCTCTGCGATATGCGCGAAAATTTTTTATTGATTTCATTTCAAGTGTCAGATAATGGTGTATTTTTTTACATTGGACAGTATGGAGCTTTTAACTAACTCTGAGTGTAGGGTTGACAGATAAAGATCTTGCTCCGTATTCCTAAGTGGATAATTGTGAGATGGCCTTTCTGGAATAGCAGATACGTGCTTACAGATCAAGCAAACGTATTCAAAATTGAATAACGAAGGAAGAGTTAATATTTTAATTTTTTTAAAGAAATCCTGGCAGTGAGCTTTACTGTTTGCGTATTTAGGAAGCCTCCGTGTTACAGAACCTCAGCGAAATAATGCCACCTGATTGGCTAGATTAAGCTCCCTGGAAGCCGTTCTTAGTACGAAACAGGTAGAACTTATTTTTTTTATAAGGCACAACTTTATGTGTTTGTCCAGAACAAGCCCCAAGAATTTCACAGATTTAACGACGTCAGTAGTGGTGTTAAGTACAAAATATTGCAACGTACTTTTATAGGAAAAAACTTTAGTTTTGCAAATATTGAGGCACATGAGATTGGAATCGGACCAAGATTTAATGGTGATTAAGTCACTAGATACAGTTCTGTGAATCGCCGTAACATCCAGGTTGCTCCAAGTGAAACTAGTATCGTCCGCAAAGACGCAGACTTTACCGCTAATGTCCAGACAAGCAATGTCCTTATTAAACAGCAGAAACAA
This sequence comes from Pissodes strobi, assembly GCA_016904865.1. Taxonomy (NCBI): domain Eukaryota; kingdom Metazoa; phylum Arthropoda; class Insecta; order Coleoptera; family Curculionidae; genus Pissodes; species Pissodes strobi. The sequence continues at coordinate 81,397 of MU183431.1, forward strand.
AATAGGGCCTAGTACTGAACCCTGAGGTACTCCACAATCTATTGGCTTGCAAGAAGACATCGACATATCAACCCACACAGGCTGACTTCTGTTGTTTAGATACGACTTAAACCATTCGAGAGGTACTCCTCTGAATCCGTAGTACTGCAATTTGTTAATTTAGATATTATGATTTACACAATCGAAACTTCAGAGAAATCACAGAAAATTGTTGCTGTAGAGTGTTGGTTGTTCAGATTGAAGTATACATAATTAAAGAGGGGGTTTTGTTACTCAAAAATCCAAAATGATGGGTAGTAAGTATTTTATATTTAGAGAGAAGAGACAGAATCTCTTTTTTACCCAATCTTTCAATGATATTTGATAATGTGGAAAGGGGTGCAATTGGGCGATAGTTCGAAGCTTGGCCTTTATCTCCTCCTATATACAAAGGAATAATTATTGCCGTCTTAAGACAGTTTAGGAAACCCCCATTTTTGAATGACTTGTTAATTAAAGTAGTAAGATGGTTTAATGTGCATTCCGGCAGGTTTGAAAACATTTTCAGAGTAAGCCAATCTGTCCCAGATGTGGATTTGTTTTTGATGTCTTTAATTGTACTGCGAAGCTCAGCTAATGCTACAGGCGAAAAGAAGAAACTGTGTAAATTCACATTAGCATTATAGGAATATGAAAGTGGATCATGAGAAGGAGTTATGGTGTTCATTAAAAATTTAGCCACATTTACAAAGTAATTGTTTAAATTCCCAGATGAATTAGCGATTGTGCTAGTCGAAGAAATCTTATTCTTTAAGTCATTCACAATAGTCCATGATTCTTTAGCAACGTTACCGGATTTAGCTAGCCTCTCATTATAATAAATGTCCTTGACAGCTTTTATAGTCTTATGATAGACTTTTCTGTAAAATTTCAAGAATCATGGAAGAAGACTTTGTTAGGTGAGAAAATGAACGCATGTTCTTTACCTTTAGTTGATCAGGGTATATGTTGTTTAATTTTCATAGGCCTAAGAGGAAAGGATTTGAACGCCAGAGTAGATAAAGTTTTTATAAATCTAGAAAATTGACATAGGTGCTTGAAATTTGGAAAATTTTTGTCCGAAAAAATACGGCGTTATTTGCGCGCAGCATTTTTGCATTTGGATTTTACCGAAAATTCTGTTAATACTGCCTCATGATCAGAGAAACTCGAGTTAAAGACAGTACAGTCAACGAATTCTGGATCAAAGGATGACACGATATAGTCTATAATACTAGAACTAGTTTTAGTTAATCTAGTTGATGAGTTAATATGCATGATTGTACCAAAAGGGTTGAAAATGGACCGAAAAGATTCTTGAGCAGCACACACACTGGAAAAGTCAATATTAAGGTCGCCACACAAAACTAATTTGCCTTTTAAAGTCAGGGACTCAAGCAAGCTCAGTAATCTTTGACTGAATATATGCATGTCAGCATCAGGTTTTCTGTAAATACAAACTACATATAGGTCATAAGTATTATGATAGATGATGGAAAGTTCAAATATTTTCTCAGACTATAAATTATCTAACTTAGTTGGTACCGAAAAGGCGTTGTTAGTAGACATTATCATAGTACCTCCATGAGATAAATTACTTCTATTAAATCTAATAAATGTAGTATAATTTTTGACAAACACAGGCTCATCAACATATTTAACCAATGTTCAGTTATGGTAATGATTTCTGGAAAATTATGCCCTTCTAATAAAATAAATAAGTCATCTGTTTGTGTTTTAAGGACTGAATATTGATAATAAAAATACTAAGCTTGCCAATAGAAAAAGCTGAAGGCTGCGAGATCCGCTTCAACCTCCGCTGAACCAATACCGTAGGCGTTGTGGTAGCGATAATGCATTTACGCAAGGAGTCCACGTCACTAGAAAGTCCCTCAGAAGCTAGAGCTAATCTGATGCTAGTATTATTGTGCACTTCAAAACATTCACTGGAGGGTTGGTCATGACCATAGGCAACGAATAGCCGAAGAGCATTTAATATGGAGGGGTTCCTCAGTCTGGCCAGCAAATAGTGGCCATTAGCCGCATCCGAATCTGGCAACAGCTGCACTATAGGTGGAGTCATCGGGTTCATATCCAGCCCACCATCCCTCTTCCTACTTTTCACCACAATAACTTTCAAATTCTCAAGCGCAAGAGACTTGCAGGAAGCCAAAGCTTCCCTATCAATGCCAACCTCAACATACCTCACCCCCATATGTACAGTTGTTGAGTCAGAGCGTGGTGGTCGGCTTCGGCTGTTCAAAGTGCTTGGTACAAAATATTGATAGCCAGTGGCCGAAGTACTCGATGCAGGCGATAATACTTCTAACGGTGTTACAGATTAATTAGCAGTGACTATTTCCGTACCCTGCGACCACATATTTATGTCCTTAACCTGCTTTAGGGGACTTTTTTTCTGCACACCAACCTTGAAATCGAAGTGTGAACAGTTCTTATTCTTCAGCATTGGAAAGCATCGGATACAGCCAGTAATTCCAAGTTTTTCTTTGGCATAGTGTGCAATCTGGTTTGCTGAACAAGGAGGTGGGATTTTGGACACTACCACATAATGCCAGTCTAAATTTATGGAGGATATGTAATGTGTGGGGGAAATTACTTTTGGAGAAGTAATAACCACTGTGTCATTGTTATCTGTATGATCGGTCTGAATCGAAATCGACCTTTTTACTGTTGGTGGGTTACTCCTAATAATTGGCTTATCTTTGGCAGCCAACTTTTCTATCGTGAGTGCCGTTTAAATTACACTTTTTCGCATATCGCCCATTTCCTGCAATAACTCTTCCCTTGATGAATCGTGGATCTGAACTTTAACAAACTCATCATGATTGTCTATATAAATATATGACAGATTGAATATATTTCCTTTATCGAATGGAATAGTTTATTGTCTATTATCGGCGAATCTGGTATGGAGGCTGTGAATATCATCTATTTTTTTGTATAAAATTTTCTATTTGGAGTCATGGTTACTCATAGTGTCGTAAATATCAGAAATGATTAGAAGGTCATTGTTCTTCTTTAGACAGGTTCCCAGAGCTTCGATATTTTCCAGAAAGATCTGCGAACCTTGTAGCTGTGATACTTTGTCGTGAAGATATTTTAACGTAGAAGAGTCACAAATACTGCAGAAAAATCTGACATTGTGCTACTTTTGTTGGTAGAGCGCCTTTATTGTTGCCTTATCCAGCCCAGTAGAGGTCATACAAAAATTCCGGCGATACTCCCCACTACAGCGAAGTTTATATTTATCATTTTCTGCGAATATTATCTGGCAGGAATCATACTTAAACTAGTAGACAAACTTTTAAGCACCTCCAATAACTCTTAATTTGTATAGTTTTTATGAATAGTTATTTATGTACCAAGGGTATTAAGTAGATGTTTATGCCCTGAGGGCGACAATGATACAAACCCGAGGGCCTCTGGCCAGAGGGTTTATGAGTCGCCCGAGGGCATACACATCTATTAATACCCGTGGTGAATACAAACTTTTATGTCATACTGGTTCGTTATTGCATTCACAATATGTAAATATTTAAAAAAATACGAATTCAATTCAATAATTTGAGTCCATAAAGTGTACTTTATGCCCGCACGGGCCATAACGTGGACTTTATGCTCGCACGGGCATAAAGTAATCCATTATGTAAATGGTATCTAAGGTATAAAAACACAATAATGTACTGGTATGACATAATAATATAATAATATACTAGTTTTAAAAGACCATATTTTTTCGTACGAGCACGAAATTAGGAAACGACCCGCTTGCGAGGAATTTCCTAACGTGCGAGTGCGCTAAATGTCTTTTAAAACGTGTATTTTATACTATTTCTTCTATTTTGCACGTTTTTTAATGAAAAACGTTAATTTAACGTCGCGATCAAAAGTTGAACCGCCATCTTGTCATTTTTGACGTCTGTATTATTAGGAATCCCATTCAAAACGGTGTCGACATTTTTGATGATGAACCTTGACATTGACTAATTTTGCTAATATCATAGCAACCAGTTAACAAAAATAGTGTCGAAAAGAGCTTATATTCGACACTACTTTGCGTATCGAAAAGACTTGCTGATGATACCAAAATAGAAAAAATATGCTATGTCGTATTATCGTACATGTAGTCTTGAATATTGGCTTATGGATCGTTTGAACAAGGTGCTTTGTTTGATTGTCTACTATGTTATCTCGCGTTACACAAAACAATAAAACTATTTGGCGGAATATTAGGCAATAATTTAGTTCGAAACCAATCTTCAAATAGCTCCGCTGTTGTGTCGTTATGATAGTCAACACAAGAGCCTCTAATGTGTTTTGATGAGACAGATAAAGCATTCGGCACAAACCCGTTTACAGAACCAGCATGTAAAATTTTTATTCTTTTACCGCAATTTAGCAGCGCACGTGTCACACACTTACCGCTAGAATCGTCCCATCCGCTGGTTGGGGTGTCATGGGTATCAAACCACGTTTCATGTAAATAATTTATTGGTCTTTTTGTGTTCTGTAGCCACTGATTTCTTTCCTTTCGAAGACGTCTGGATTCCATCAGAATTTGGCTTTTATTAATATTTTTTGAATATAAATCCCATTCCTTAGATGTACTTCCACAAAGCCGTTCTTCAGCAGTTAATTTCGGTTTCATTTCTTTCAAGTATTATCATTAAATTGTCTAAAGTTGGAACATTTCGGTCTGCATTTTATAATTTTTTTATCGTATGATGTCCTCGCTACCACGGTCTAACTCTCTGACAACACCAGCATCATTTCTTTTTTTGCATCCTAAAATGGGCTTTTGCGTCATTGTCCACCCCCTCGAAGAGCTTTCCTCGTAAGTAAAGCTGTTTCCTCTACAGCTTTTCTATGACATTAATTACCAAGCTATATTAAGGTTAAAAGCAGGTTCTTAGTAATTACTTGAGCATCTGTTGATAGATGAACTCTTCGATTTATTTCACAAACCTCACTAGCAAATGAAATATGAAATATCCACACTATAAATAAAGACACGTTTTTACTTTAAATAAAATTGTGTGAACCCTTTTTTCAAACCTGTGAAATTTTGCGACCATTGTCGATTGTTTTTTTTTGTTTCTCTTCGTAGATATGTTCTTCGATTCTATGGAAAAGGAACACTGATGATGGCTTAGGCCACAAGCGCTCTGTTGCGCTATTACGGGAAATCCTCTATGGATTAAATGTTTTGCATGGAATACAAAAGGTGTTTCATTTAGCATTTTCTAAATATGTTTTAGTTTTGTAACTAAAAGCTATTAGGAAATGGACTTAATATTTAGTTAGTATTAGCATACACTTTTTTGGGCTATGTACATTTATAAATGTATTTATAGTAAATCAATTAAACTTAACACAAATATATAAGATAAACAACAGGATATCCACTTCATTTCTGAACTCCTTCTAGGGTCATTTCAAAATCCTCTACAGTTTTGGGCCCGACATGTGTACTTATATACTAATTGCAATAATTTGCTCAGTATTAAATTTGTAGGCCTATATATACTGTTGATGGAACAACATAAAATTTGTCAGCAACACTAAGAAAAACTTCGTCTTTACCCAACTACCATAAAGTCATTAACAATAATTGGATATGCCCTTCAACAGGTGGTGCAGTACCACCATAATTTTCTAAAGGATTCTTTTGATTTAGAAAAGCTGGATGAAATCATTCTTAATAGGTCATTAAATCCATGCATCCTGGAGGGAAATTGGTTCTCCCAAAGACAAAGTACAGGGCTACATTTTTACCCTAGTGATACATATAGTGCAGGAACTACAACAGTAGTTAAGTGCTCATTGCTATAATTGACGTGTATCACATGCTGTTACAGCACAATTTTTTTTCGACCCATAAGACTAAAATGACTAGAAATATAACCCGATTGCCTATAAATACGAAAATAGTTACTATATTAAACAAATGGCAGACAAATAGTTTAGAATAATAAATTTGGCTTTACGACGGATACTCACTGCTTCAGCTGGGCTGTTAGCTGTCATTAACAGAAATATCAACTTTCACGCACTGGTTCAAAAACTTATGTGTTTTCGAGTAGCATATAAATAAATGTATTTGGGTGTTAATTACCACTAAATAACAATACGACTATACAGAGTGCTATTAGAAGGTTATACAGTGAAAAATGATATGTTATAACAGTTGTTGTGGTGTTTCCCCAACACTAATATTACCAGAAACTGGGAAGGTAGTGCTGGACGACCAGAATGAAAGCACCATAAGAACTGACAAAAGAAGATAATATATTTATCAATTTTTTTTTGAATAATATCAACAATTGTAATCTATATAGATTTAATATAATTTTACATTTGACCATAATTTTATCAAAATATTCTAAATGAAAAAATTGTACTTTATTTGCTTCTCTAGTGATGTTAAGTCTCCACCTACATATCGTCGTTAAGAAAAGTAGATGCATTCATTCCTTGGTAAAGGTGACTTATCTCATTTAAAACAATATTATTCTTCGAGATTTACTGGGGGGTCGGAAAAAATCATTACTTGCTCGTGCATAATAAACTAATTTCATCGTTTCTACAGCAAATTTGCTTATTAACATGGCAAAATGTGTGCCTGATTATACCATATATGCATCATTACGAAACGTCGTTTCACGATTATAGCACCTTTATTTACCTTACTAAATCATCCATGAAAATAACAGCCATGGTAATATTTGCACTCACATCAAAGTTTTTGATTAACATTCTTTCATGCCACCTCGCAAAGGTATGGTAATTTTATATTTATTTCTGACCTCGAATTTGCGTGCGCTATTCCTCACCATTGTAAACTTTAAACATATCTTAGCAAGCAGTAATCGGTAATACGAGTGGAAGTCAGGTAAATAATATACATATAGCTCAATTCCTTTGCAAAGGAGCATATAATATAAAATTAAACATATACATCTTCATGTCCATGTTACATATATTTATATGCATCACTGTAATATATGGACTACTCTAGGAGCATGGAAAATGTATAAATGAAGCAAATGTATTGAACGCAGGCAGCCGAGGGTGTTCACGGACCAGATGGGTATTCGTTCACAAGCATCTATCTGCATGATATAGAAACCTGAAGGGAACTTATTGGACACCTGATATATCACCACTTTCTTTTGAACGACAGCCAGGGAGGGATATATTGCTACCAAATGAAAAACTTTACGCTCATTAATCAGTCAAGTGAATTTCCTAAGATTCCAGCTCATACGGTTTGTACGACTGCTAAGGATCTATCGTAACTTAGCTGATATGGCACGAAAATTACTAGATTGAGATATCTGTATCAACATTAAAATATTTTTTTTCAGATGAAGTGCTATTAACTTAAAATTACGTAATAAACGTATCGAGCCATTTTGCCGATTTCTGAATGCTAATTAATATATCTTGTTTGTTGGAAGTATTCCTATAAATTATAATTGAAAATTAAATGAGTTTAAATTAATTTATTTTGAATTTTACATTACGTAATTTTAGTACGATGGCAGACATTTTTCCACTATCTAAAACGTTTTTGCTGGATAATAAAACTATCAATAGGTTTGTTTTAGCATGAAATATCGGACGGTTTGAAGCCAGTTTAGTGGATTGACCAACTGCACATGTGCGGTCCGAGACATGGCTGCAAACGGTTTGATATTTTCATCTTCTAGAACGCTTATTTCAGGTGACATTTCGTTACGTCAATTTTATAAAAGCGTCTAGCTCTCCTACCAACTTTTTGATGCGAAAACCGTAGACATGCGTCGAATGTATCAGAATTATCCATGTCTTTACGGTCTAGGTAAATGCCTCCAACGCCTCGGTGATGTAGTAGTTAGACGTTCTGCTTGTCATTTGTACGTCGCGGGTTCGATTTCCGCCGGTCGCAACGCTTGTTTTTTGTTTACTTTCTTTAAGGTTATGTTTGCTTTGTATTAATTTATATTGTATCTTAATTTTGGGCAAGCCTTTGGTTAATTTTGGCTAGCTCTTGTTGATTGCGCCCCCGAAGCGAGCGGAAGGTCATGCGAAGCCATAATAACACTTATTCTGGTTTCACCATTACGCATGTCCACGACTTTCATATCGAAGAGTTAGTAAGAGCCCTAGAGGCTTGTAAGTTTATTTATGTTTTTTCTTTCAGATAGATTTTTTATATTCAACAATATCATAAAAATAATAATACAGCTGTTGATTAACATTGACAATATTAATGTCAACGGTGTGTTTATTTAATTATTTATTCATTCAACGGGATAAACTCAATCATACAAAGTAGGTACTTAACACAATACCACTCAATGAAATAAACTAAGAAAATAATAATTACACATTGCAATATAATAGGTACATTTCAGTCGAGCAGGGCATCAGATATAAATTGAATATTAAAACATAATAAAATTCAACTAAACATTTAAAAAAATAAAAAACAGCAATCAAGTAAACAATACAACAATCACAGTCAATTACTTCAAATCTAAACAGTACCTACAATCGCAGTGAGGACTTAACACGATCAAAAGGAGTACTGGTACCCTGATTTAATTGGCATATTATTATGCCATATAGCGCTATTAATCGAGTTTGCCAAATGCCCACGTATTGTAAAAAAAGCAATACAAAATTTAACACAAAGCACTGTAACAAATTATCAGCAGAAACAACTACTCTGATCCACTCTTCTCACATATAGCCCAACACGGTGCTTGTCCAGACGATGGAGCATTCTCGGTTCGAGTGACGGCTGGTGA
>MU183431.1:90630-107229 GCA_016904865.1 Pissodes strobi
CAATATTCGATGATTCAGATTATATTTTTGAAAGTTTTACATTCTGTTTCTAGAGTTTTTAATAATATTAATTAATTGATATGTCATAAAATATACCGTCAAAATATTATTTTAAATAGTAAGGTTAATGTAATATCTTCATAGCCTCCTATTTGCTTTAAGCAAAAATTTTCATTATTTTTAACGAATACTTAACAAACAAAAATTGTAAAAATAAAGCTTTATAGCATAAATATTATAAAATGAGAGAAACGGCCCTATCATCACGAATATTTGCAAAAAATATATTTTCGGTATATTTGAGAAGCAAAACTTAAATTAAAATGGATTGCAACAAATATCTAAAGAATTCTTGGCAAAATATAGATACCTGCCTGACTAACAAATGGTAAAAAAACTTCTGTACACTTTAGTTAGCTATTACACAGATTTGTTGATAGCTAATAAGCGTACATTGCTACTAAAATCCCAGGAATGTATTTCTTGGGTACAGGAACCCAATATAATTACAAAATGAAACAATAAATGTTTTTTTGCTAGGAATATTTTGGAAAAAGTGTATTTTTAACCAATTTTAATAGTAAAATTAAAATTAAAACATATTTTCAGTTAATTTTAGTAGCAAAACATAAATTAAAATGGATTGCTTAAGATTCTGTTAATTTGTCATTAATTGTTTCTTGTAACTAAAATTCAAGGAAGACGTTTCATTTATGCCATAAATATATCTAATGAATTCTTTGCAAAATATAGACCTTTATAACTTACAAAAAAGCAGCGAAAAAAGAAACAACATAATATAAACAGGTATAGAAAGTATTTATTGAGCTATATATTAAAATCAAAGATTAATGATTCATATTATAAAAAAATATTTAATTACTTGTAATATTGTTTTCATTATTGCGATAATTATTATTAATGTTAAACACACACTTATTATAAGCAACAGTTGGTTGATTTCTTGAACCTTATGAGATACTGTGACTGGTACTGGGGATGTCTCTCAAAGCTTATATAACGCTTTCATGATGATCAAATATTCATTTGCAAAGAAGGCTTAATCGACTAACTATTGTTATCTCCAGTGATCTTTATCAGCTGATTTCGTCCCGCATTTTTGCTAAGCTGGATATTGCAGTTGCCCACGCTGAATGGTCAGTGATCTTTGCTTTCTTGGTGTCAACGCCGACCTCAGTAGCAACACGTTGAAATTTTATTTTTCCCGGCAGCTTAAAGCCATTGTGGATACAGCACAGCACACGACGCTGTTATTATGCGGCGAAACGAATATCTAATAGGTATTATTATGGCTTTGAATGGTCCTCCGCTCGCTTCGCTCACTACGGGGGCTCAATCAATAAGAACTAGCCAGGTGCTAACCAAAACTAACCAAGGCTAACCCAAAATTAAGAAAAAAAGGTAAATTAATAAAAAACAATAAACCAAACATCTGTCGCGACCGATGGGAATTGAATCCGCAGCGCAGGAATGACAGGCAAGCACTCTGCCTACTACACCACCGAGGCGTTGTAGAAGTTTTGCTAGAACGTAGAGACCTGCCTGATACTGATATGATAGCATGGATTTCTTTTTGTGTCTTAGCGATGGGTATGCCTAAAGTATTATAAATTATTTCTTAAAACCGTGGTCCCAGGGAAAACGTGGATACGTTAATTTTTGGCCAAAAGGAGATATGTGAAGAATATAAAAGTAAATATTCAATTCTATATGTGGAAAATGTACGAGAAGATATGAGTCGACTTATCCTCTTTTATACAAAATTCTAAACATATCATGAGCCGTCAAAACGGGAGTTGTTTTGGATATGGTAGCGTGTAGTAAGATCCTACATAGTAGGCCCGATTTATCATTGAATTTGATAAAATGAGTTCCATGAAGGTGGTAAGTCAATTTTAAGTTTTTTCATCCATTTTGAGATTTGATATCGTTTAGATTCTAACCTCAGTTTTAAACCGGTAGCAATACAATAACATAGTATATAGACATTTCTGCTATAGTATAGAGTATAGAGTATAGAGATATGGCACGATAGCGCATGGTCCATTTTGTTAAGCTATTAATAGCGAGAAATTAATTTAATAATACATGTAGTTAAACAGCTATTATGTTGTTAATATATTAATATACATTATGTTATAAGGAAAAACATTGCAGTTTCTTAATTAGTTATTTTTACTCAAGGGCACCTTCCTCGCTACCTAATAATTTAATATTAATAACCTAAGTACCGACAATTAATACTTTCCTTTAGAAGTAAAATCTAGTGACAACGATGCTCCACTAACTTTGCTGAGAGAAAAACAATAACAGCAAAGCAAAAAGAACAGCCTAGTTGTACAATAGATGAAGCCAAGAAGCCGAGAATGGAAAAAAAGTCCAATAAGGGAAAACTACATTTGCTAAGTTAGAAAGAAGAAAGAAACGAAGTCACAGTGAAGAACATATTACTGAATGCGAAAAGCGAAGAAGGCGGCAATTTTTCAAGGGTTATCTAATTGACGAATGAAATAATGCACAGAACATTTTATGGAAGATCACAGAAAAGTAATTTTCAGGGAGTATTGGGGTTCTGGATCCTATGAAAAATGAGTAAATTTTGTTACGAGCTTGATAAGACAACATAAAAAATATTCTTCAAAACCAAAGTCACTAAAGGGCAACATAAAAAATGGCAGTTCACTAATTCATAGTACCTAAAAATCGCTAAAGACTGCTCTCTGAGAATTTTGGGAGAAACAAACAAATTTTTAGAACCATGCAGCCTCGAAATCAATACTTCATCTGGAATATATGAAGGCGATTGTCGAGGTGAGCGGCTTCCAAACAATAAATACACGGATGATGAAATTAACAAAATCAGATAATTTATTTTAGCAGTGTCACTTTATCAAAGTCACTATAGCAGACCAAAAAGTGACAAAAATTTCTTCATCCGTATTATAGAAAGCACTATTTAAGTGAACCTGATGGCCATATAAATATTAGTCGGTTCAAATTTTACGAAATATTTCATAACTTAAACATTGGTATTAAAGAACCGAGCAAAGATACTTCTGGTAAATGCAACAAATTCAAAATGCAAATAACATTCGCAGATTCTCTAGTAAAAAAAGCTGATTTTCAAGAGAAGCATAACAAACATCTAAAAGAAGCACAGGACTATTACAACCAAAAAGCCGAAGATATACGTATTTCAAGAAACGACCCATCAAAGAAAAGTATAACTTTTGATCTACAGCAATGCTTTCCAACTCTTCATCTTTCTTCTAGAATTACTTTTTACCTAAGACAGTTATGGACGTTTTACTTAAGAATCCATGATTGCGACTTATTCATGCCTGTTGTCTTATGTAGCATGAAGCCATTGCTGGTAGCCGAGGTAATCGAATCGCATCATGCTGGTACCAGTTTCTCTTTCATTGTTTATCACCAGAAGTTGAAAAGCTCACGCTATAATCTGACTCATTTAAAACTGACTTATTGGAAAAACACAGAAAAGACCCGACATTTCAATTCACCATCCACGGGATTGGTGCAATTTTGTTAGATGTATCGAAAAAAAAAATCAATTAAAACTATCGAAATGGACCAAAGACGAAAACTTGTTTTGTTCGCGGGACGTCCGAAAAATAAAAGTTGATAAAAGTAACACAGACATCATACTTTAAAGTCGATGGAGCTTTTAACCAAGGTTAAAAACCCGAGTTACAATATTCAGCCCTAGTGCCGATTTCTGAAAAGAAAAACTAATCTACTAAAACTACTGCCGGCCGTATGCCTCAAATGTGTTTTGGGATATTTACCAATCTTTGCCTACGAATAATGACAAAGAGGTTCATCCAGACCTGTTACCTCCCGAAGATGAGGATTTTTATAAATTTATTTTACTATTCAATTTTCAAATAAAGAGTTACTTACTAATTAAAGTTATAAAAGAATCCAAATTTCAAAATGTTCGCTTGGCAGTACGATTTGTGAAAATCCTACAAAGTTTAAGCCAATCTAAAGAAAAGTTAATAAAACATCCTTTTTCCCCGGGACTACGGAAAGTTCTCAGAGGCTCTATTTGCATGTGTGTAGTTAGCTAAGAGTCCCAAGTTCGCTCTTTTAAAGTTATAAAAATCTAGATAACATGTCTGTGTATTGTTTTATGACTAGCGGCTAGTATCTCATTAAATCTAAAAAGCAGGCTGAGTATCTTCTTCAGCAGGCAAGACGTCGGCGTCGCGGCGCCGTCGGCTGATTTTTTAATGTGTTTGCCAACACTGTTCTGTACAAGTATATGAAACCTGCCATGAAAATCGTTTATTAAATTTATTTAGCTGTAATTGGTGAAAAAAATCTTCCGACAATGTCCTGCAATGTATCTGTATAATCGCATTGATGTATCTTTGTGTCTGTCCTTAGTCTTTTATGTGCCCCACGCTTATGTTATATTTTAATTAACAAATGTAATTTAGAATATTTTCTGGACGCGTTATCGTCTATTCCAAAGGGTTTTCATTAAAAAAGTAAATCATCTTCGTTAATTCTGGCGGAGTATATAGCCGGATTAATAAGGAAAGCAAATCCCTAATCTTCAAAGTTAACATTGCTACCTTATCCCACTTTGGGAAATGAATCCTTTTAATTTGCTCCAAGTAAAACGAATGTCCTGGAATTCGCATAGGTAGCATAGGCGCACAGGATGTGAAAATATTTATTTAATACGAACACTTTAAATTTGATTTTATAGTGTGTGTTTTAGGGTAAATTAAATAATTTTATCAATTTGTATTTGGCTGGGTAAATGTTGCAATTTTAGTTGTTAATGGTGCATGTTTGGAGACTTCTTCTGAAAGGTATCCCGAAGACAAGTTTTGAAATATTTGCCAGCCAATTTCTCATTGCGAAGTAAATATATGAATTAGCTATCTATAAAATCAAATGAGCCTATAAACGAAGGTGCGGTTAACATTTTCGTGGACGGCTCAAAAAACCGGGAAGGAGCACGCTGTGAAATTTATCTCCGAAGCTTGCGAATTGAACTCAAAAGATCTATGGAGGGACACACAAGTATAGTTCAGTCTGAACTTGCGGCTATATTAATAGTCCCAAAATAGACTGTTGCAGGAATACTGAGGACAAGGTAACTACAAGGACAGTAGACAAGCGCTATAGGCCCTGTCGGGTGCACCGATATCAACTACCCGTCGCACATCAATACACGGTTGGTCTTCGAAAATAAAAGCCCGAAAACTTTAAAATACTTCTATTAACGAAAAATAAAGCTAGTAGTTTTAATATAATGGGTTATTTATACGCCAGAAAATAATGTCCTAAAACTAGTATCTACCGTATAGTATATACCGAATAAAATCAGAATAAAATAATAGTATATTATTTTATATGGAGGAAAAGTGATACTTTTCATGGCGCGCTCGTGTTTAATAGAGAGCAAGCCATGAAAAGTAACTTTTCCTCCAAATAAAATATGCTGTTTTTTCTTCAAATGTCGACAAATTAATGCAAAAACATCTCTTTTTAATAGTAATAATATCTAATTATTATTAAAGATAAATGGGTTCGCAAGGCGGCTTAGACCACGGTCGTAGGTGGCCTTGCTTAGACCGGTGTCGGTAAATAATGTAACATAAAGCTGTCAGTGGACACTGTCAACAATAATTAATTTTTTAAGATTGCATCTTCGATTGCGTTTTAATTCCGTATTGATAAGCAGTTATTGAGTAAGTTCGATTAAATAATAACCAATTTGTTCCTAAATTAGTGATTTTTAGAAATGCAGTCACAAATTGAGTGATAAATACAAATTGTAGTTTAATAAATCTTGAGTTGTTGACGCTTATTTTGTTGTCTGTTTGTATTGTATCTATGTTGCTATGACAACACTTTTACCTCGGCCGGCGGAAAAGTGAAAAGTAAAGCTCCGGCGGAGGAAAAACGAAACTTCACGGCCGCCTACACAGTCGAGTAATGACGGATTTACTGACGTTTGAAGAAAAACAATATTTCGCGGCACGGTAACATCCGTTTACCGACCGAAATCTTTCAACGTTCTTAGAGCACTAATATTACTAATAAGCTGAAAAATCGATCTGAAATAATATCACAGCTTAAAATAATACACTTCTTCGACGACGGCATTTGTTTTGAGTAACAAACTTGATACGATACGGAGAATACTTATCTGCTTAGTTCGCAAAGCCCTAATCATTAAAAGATACGTATAGCTTAGTATAAACAGAAATTGAATAAAAGTGAAATATGTTGTTGCGGCTCTGACAGGCCCTGAAAAGATATAAGCTTACAGCCAGGTCAATACTAGAATGAGACAATTCACTGGAGGATGTCGCCCGCAAAAACAGAATTTCGATAGAACGAAACAACTAACCGTCTACTAACCAAGGAACTACTAAGCTACCCTAATGTTTCTGCAGCAAAACCATATCTGGGTATGTCAAGGAAAAACGTACGACTCATGGCGGGGATTCTGACTGGAAACATCTCTACACAATGAGATTATGTGAGACACCACTATGCAGAGGCTGCGAACAGAAGAACGAAATAGCAGAGCATCTGCTCTGCGATTGTGACGCTGTTTCGGAACTAAGGAACTCCATTTTGGAAGATCGTTGGCCAACCATGGCTTTTCTCAGAACAGCCTACTCGGGTTAACATCGCTGCCGTTTTTACAACGCTAGGCTGGGCGATGACCTAGACGTATTGTTTGACCTAGGGAGGATGCACAGGAGGGGGTCCATTTTAGTTTTCCACTAGACTACTGATTCCTGACAGGTGTGCTTCTAGTCCAGGTTGTAACGTAGTTCAGGAATTTATGCTGTTGCCCCGACTAACCAAGCCCATAGAAGCACTCTCAGGTGGAAATCCCTTGAGAACATGTGACAATGGAACAGTGGATCAGAATATTGTATGACTTGCTGTTACAAAGCCAATACAAGGAAGAAGTGGAATCTCTGGTCGATCTAGCTGGGCATACGCTATATGATAAAAATTTTATACTACCTAAATGTTATTTTTTCTTCACTATTGAATTTGGTGAAGGGTTATAAATGTATAATATACATTTTGTAATTAATCGACAATCTTATCACATGAGGTGATTTTGTCTAATAAGAAAAATGTATTATATTTCAATAAAGGTAATCATTAATTTATCGATTTCTTTGTGTAGTTGTTGTATGAGATTCTTGTGCTACTACATGTTCTCCATTTTGTTGTATGAGACAGAATTATGGACGTTAACTGAGGCAACAAGTATCAAGGTAGTGGCTCATAGATATAATCTAGTCTGGTTACCTTTTAGTGGAATCTTGATAGGCCTTGTTAGGAGGGTGGAAAGGAAGTGTTCGAAAAGTAAAATATGGAAGCAGAAAAATATTTAATTGCCATTACAAGTTAGAAATAATTTTAGGCGAAAGCATTGATAATAAAATCTACATTTTGAAAATAGTGTGAAACACCTTGTTTCATTTTTGAATCATACAGATCATAGTCATTTATTATCGCGTATTACATTATAAAATTATAATTGATTTGGATCCACTGACGTATCACAATTAAAATAACGATCTAAAATAGTTTATCTTCTGACGTCTCCGTCTGATTTACCGATAATATCAGAACGCAAAGTTTGTTAAACTACAGCTAAGTGGAAGGATTATTATATAAAAAAGAAGAATGATGGTACAGCTCATTTTGATCGAAGTTAATCTATTCAGATTACAGAAGAATAAGAAGTTTTCTGTTAGTTCTAAAACGTCAAATTCGAAATACGGAATTCACTAACTGATGGCGGAATATGATAGCCCCCACAAATAGCCGATTGTTTAATTTTGATTTTAACTTTTTAAGTCTATTTTGAAAAACACGTTCTTATAGCACTATCTCAGCAATAAAAATCGTTCGATTTATTCGCGAGTGCTTTGTTTCTTGAAATATTATCCTCAAGTCAAATTTCAGAAAGCGGACCTGAAGTTTTGATTGCATAGTTGAAAAGTTAAAAAGATCTAAATAAATAAATATTGTTTTGACTTTTTACGTTTTTTTTTTCAAAAATTTATTATTAGAGACTTAAAAAAAATAAACTAAACTAATTGTAGGAAAAATATATGTTTTTTTCCAGCAGAAAAAACCCTGTTCTGATAATGCTGAAAAATACTAAGGAATATTTATATTTGACGATAATATAATTTACCTGATTTACCAAACATTAAGGATTTGATGGGAACAGGTTTGGACATCTTTGGTTTTGCGAAAATATGATGCATAGCCCAAGGACTATAGAAACTAAGTTTTTAGTACTTGGCATATTTTACCTAGAAGTAGATGATAGCGGCAGGGTAGTGCCTTAAATCTTCAAGATAGAGTTTACTGGTAGTTGGATAGGGATCCTTGGTTGTAAACTGGATAACTGGATAGTGAAGGGTGAAGGGCTTCTGACTCCACCTTCCTATACTTTTTCCTATGGAAAGCTTGAGAAATGAAACAGTAAATAATTAAGTGTTGAAATGTGCATGCTAATATCTATTAATATTCTGACATTTTAGGTGTTTATGTCATTTATTGCTTCATTCATTATTTCTACTTTAGTCACTAGTTGCTTTTAAATTATTTGATTGGCTTTTAGTCAGGTTGGAGGATGGTATTATTTTTATTTTATCTGTATTTATTGTTGGAACACTATTCGAAAGTTTTAATCACCAAAAGCTTTTTAAAATTTATTTTTGTCTAGTAGTTCTTTTACTCGTCATTTGCTTACATGTTTTAGTAGCACGGTGGTAGTCGTAATGCTATTCCGCGGCCAAAAATAATAAAAAATATTATGTTTATATTTTAGTTTTTCTATCATATCTTTTCGAAAACTTACCTATTATATCAAAAAAAAAGCTAAACCAAATATGAAAAAAAAAGCTTCACGTTATCAGCGCATATGCTATCACAGACCTATCGCATGTAACTAAAAAGTTAAATTTCATTCTGGTCGTGTATCAAGATTTAGATTTTTTTCTCATAATGCTTCCAAGGCAATATTTATTAATTTTGTTATCTTTTTCTATAATTGATGGTATCTTAATTCAATAAATATCTTTTCTTAGAACGAAATAATATCGCTCATATATTTATGATAAAATAAAGTATGGATATGTTTTTACTTAGATTTTTCCACATTTAAAAAATTATGTAATGCTCAAAATAGCTTGCGACGCATTGCGCCTCCTAATTTTTAGGACTGATGTAATCTATAAAGGTCCTCGCGCAGTTATCGGAAGCGTCACGAACGGAAGCGACGCGAAGAAAATTGTGTATGTTTCGCCTGACTGATTTACATTTAATTTTATGGCACTCCGCGCACTACACCGGCGCGAGGCGAAGAGGCGCGTCGTTTGACGCGCGAATTCTCTTTGGACCAAGTAGGAGTCGTTTCTCCTGACGCTTCGCGTCAATGCGCGCTCAAAGAGCAACGAGAAGATTCAAATTTTAAAGTGAATAATGTTTCATATTTCAGTTGGTAGTAGTATTTGATAGAAAGTATGCTCTATGGAATGCTTTAATATACCAAGAAGTTCAAAAAGTTCTTCTTATCTTGTCTAAGGTCATTAAACAAATGATTAAATTTTCCATAAGTGTCTCGCTTTTGATTTATATTATGAACCCAGCATTTTTTCTTCTTTTCTTCTTGTTCTTCTTCTTCCATGGTGGCAATTAAACTTAATACAAAGAGATCCTCTTCTGGCGAACTGCTCATCGTACCTTCACAACAATGCAGTATGTTTAAATGCTAAAAATAAAATGAAGTCGCGCCACACCGCGCGCCGTTCATTTCATTCGAGACGCGATGCGACGCTTCGTCCCAGTGCGCGGACATCTGTAAATGACGCTTCACCTTGCCACGCTTCCGTTCGCGACGCTTCCGATAAGTGCGCGAGGACCTTAACCTTTGCTCTTACATATCACAATTCTGGTAGTTGCCGAAATTTGCCTATTCGGATATTATATCGTATTTCAGTCAACTGGATCACGCTTGTCAATGAAGCAAATTTAGGCCATATAGAGCGACCTGTCGCTCTATATGGGTGATTTAGTATTATCTGAAAGTTTAAATAAGAATGGATTAGTAAGAAAATTATTATGGAAATGTTAAAAGTTAGTAATAAATATCTTTTGGATAGTATTATTAATTAACGTTGGTGAAGATAAGATTTTTGGTGACCTAAAAGAACTAATCAAGATTTGTGCAGATTACTTCAAAATCGTAAAACGTACTTTACTGAGAGTTTTTTTACCCAAGTTTTGAAGTAATTCCAAGCATGTTAATAGAACTGATAAATAAACATTAGTTGGAAGGAGAATTAATATCTAAAAATGTTTTGAATGTATGTACTCCCGCAGGAATAGCGACTAAGAAAATACAGGAATGTACAGAAAGGAGAAAATGTAGAAAGATATCTAAACTTGAAAAACTAAATAGCATGTTGTCCGATATGCAAAACTAAATCACCAGAAATGAACAACTTGGGCAAAATAGGAAATAAAACTGTGAATAGGTACTGATGCATTTAAATATAGACTTTCAGTCTTATATGCTTTAATCCGCTTTATGGAATGTATCTTACATTATGTCATATCGTTTAGATTTTAAAAAGTGGAGTGCTAGATCCATGTTTTCCGATTGGACAACTCAGCGAGGAAGCAGGGGAAGCAAGAAATAAAGGTTTCAAAAAATTTCGTCAATTTGGATCACGAAAATGCTCGCTGATTGCCACTAATGAGAATATTCTACTTTTTCTGCTTGTATCTTCCGATCCATATTTAACTAGTATGACGAACAGATGGAAAAACACCTGTCAGCTTTGAAATGAATGAGGAAGCCACAAAACTTTCAATTTCATAACTATGTTATAATCTTGTAATTTATTTACATGTTTTAAGTTAAGTTTTAAGGTATTTTTCAAATTTTTCGACCACATTACCATTAAACCTAAATTAAAACATAGTAATTAAAGTTACAATTTAAATTAAAAGTTTTGTTTGCGTTTAGTAAGGTTAAAGTAGTTGCCGTTAAAATAAGTTGGAGATTTTCTTAAAATTCCTCGGTACTTAATATTTAAAATTTTGAAGTTTCGTTAGCTTTAGTAGTCGTTAAAATAAATAGAAGTTTTTCTTGAAATTCCAGAGTAAATTCTTAAAATACGGGCTTGTTTTATTTTTGTAAACTGATTTTAAATAATATTTTCAATAAAATCTCTGAGATCTAAGCAAATTCTCACTTCCTCTAAAGTGTTTCATATTATGGCCGCATGCTTCCATAAGAACGTACCACTGTGAGTAGGCCTGATTTTACAAAAATATGCGATGCCCCTAATAATGGATTTTAAGAGCCAAAATGTCGGGTTTTAGCAAAATAATAATTTCGCCGTTACAAGTATTTGGGTTATTTTACTACAACATACCAACGGCATTATTATTTCAGTATCTATATCATTAAGAATCCCATAAAAATATATAAAAACGTTGAAATCATTTTGTTAAATAAAAAATATATATTCAAGTAATATAGTGTATCGCTAGCGATACAACGCCGTTGAATGTTGGATACTTTAGGTTGGTTTTTTATGTTCCTATTCAAATATGAGTAAAACATTTAAGGTCCGTATTAAAGATAATTGTAGATGTAGGTAATATTTGAAGGACGAACCATCGGATAAATGGCACCTTCTTTTGCAGCTCGGGCAGAGATTATAAGAGCCTTTTTTACTTATCAATATGCTTCAAAATAAAGTTGTAGAAAAACTTGTTATGAATTATTTAGTGAACTTAAAAGTTTTGGTACACAGTATGTTATATATTAATATTTATATTGCAACAGCTGTTCATCACAATGCAGCTTATTCTCAAACTTCTGTTTTCTTTTACACCCTTTATGTCAATATCTACTAGACTTAGATAAAGTTTATTAATCCTTAGTTAAAAGCATCAGCCACCTAACTGACGATTTCGGTAACTCATAGTTAATAATATTAATCGTGTTTAATTTTCACCTTGACTTTCAAAGCCGAATGTTTAATTGTCATATCGATGGCAACACCTGAAGTGGAGGTCAACTGCATTATTTAAAAAATTTAAATTTCGCACTTTTCCATTGATGAAAATTTTGTAGATTCATTGTTTTTTCTTAACATGCCTATTATGCAGATGCATTTTAAAACGTATATAAATTTAGCGTACTAATTATAATTATTGAAAAACATATAGGTTGAAAATTTAATAAAATAGTAAAATAGCTATTTTCAATGGGATATTGAAAACAAAATATTTTTCTATAACCGACTATTGTGCTTAATTGCCACTTATGCGTCCCGCTTTTCGGCGGCTCTGAGTAAATATTTCTGATGCAAGCTTTCTGTGAGACACGTTTTATTTTCTGTATTTTCTATCAAAATTATATACTTGCTCCTTGCATACGCCACTGCCTTTCCAGATATCACATTTGCCGCGATTTTCGAGGTAGCTAAGAACAGCACAACCAGAGCTAAATATATGATAAGCTGAAATTGTAATTCTAAAGCGAAATTTAATTTTCTTTTTGCTTCCGTATAACATTTTAATAAGGTTGGTTTTGCCTAAATACAAGGGCAATGCAGCCAAAGCTCATATTTAATTTGGAGTTTCATACCGGATCTGTGTGCGAAGAAGTAGATTTGAGACAGAGTGATATTATTCTGTGCAAACTCAAATTTTAACCATCTGTAGTATCATAGGAAAAGATTCCAATTTGACTCAAATAACTGCAGTTTCAATAATTTGCTCATATTATTTATACATTATTTTGACAAACTGAAAAGATAATGGAACATCTTGAAATTCACCAGCGAGGCATCAATTGATTCATGTTCATTGAAAGCAGAATTAACATTGAAAATGTTTCTGTTGTCCTAGTGTGGGGCCTCAAAACGTGAAAAGTGCTTGCTACATTTATTTGCCACATGGCATGGCGTGAGAGATCGTGTTAGTTGGTTTATGTGGACGCCTTATCTTTGTTTATATTATCGAGGTAATAAAAACTTTAGGGTGATGAAAAGGGTTTTGACTGGGTTAAATTTGATTAAAACGTGAGATTAAACGACTAATCAAAAGTAACCAAAGCACCAAAACGGGCTAAAACGTATCGGAATAGGTAACAAGAATTAAAGTAAGTTAAAAATAACCAAACCGAACTGAATTTTGGCGAATAACTAAAACTACCAAAAACATTAAGTTTGATGACAACGTGTCGGAACCGATTCAAATGATTAAAATGAAGTGGAACTAACTGAAAGTATCCGAAAGTGGATTGAATTACTTTTTAGGTTTTATTGCCTTTTTTGGAACAGGTTGCACTCGAGTGACTTTCCAAGAAGATGGCTAAATCCCTTTTCCGTAAGCCTGGAAAAAACGGGTGTTAGTTCGTTGGCGCAGTTCTTTAACACGAGGGCAGGTATTCCGTCCGGTCCAGATGCCTTTTGCATATCTAGCTCTTTGTGGATATTGCGAATGTCACGGTGGTGAAACTTAAGCACTGTCAAGGTAGTGTTGATGTTGGATATGGTGGGGCACTACAGCCAAGGAAAAAGCAAACATCGCCAAAATGTTTTCATCGCATTCTACCTTGGATGTCCCCCAAGGCAAGGCTCTCCCCACCATAACGAACATCAACACTACCATGGCAGAAGTCAAGTTTCATCACCGTGATATTCGTAAAATCCCTAAAGAACTAGATACGCAAAAGGCATCAGGACCGGACGGAATACCGGCCATCGTGTTAAAGAACTGCGCCAACAAACTAACACCTGTTTTTCCAGGCTTTTTTCTCTGTGTTACGGAAAAGGGTTTTACCCATTTTATTGGAAAGTCGCTCGAGTGCAACCTGTTCCAAAAAAGGCAAGAAAACCACACCCTCAAACTATCGTTCAATTGCTTTGCTTCCAATAATCTCCAAAGTCATGAAACATGTAGTCAATCAGCAAACAATCCCAAACTACTCAAGTACCTTGAGAACAACAGAATAATCAGCGATAATCAGACAGGAGATATATTGGCCTATGTCACCCATGGAGTAGGTCAAATGAGAACTACGGAGAGTCTCGAGCGATTACGTTGGTTATTTCAAAGGCATTTGACAGAGTTTAGCATGACGGACTGCTCAACAAACTGCCGTCCTTCGGACTTCCAGCCTCCCTCTGCAGCTGGCTTGCTAGTTTCCTTAAGAACCGATTTCTGCACGTTGCACTTGATGGACACATCTCAGACACATTCACCATTAACGCGGGCGTGCCTCAGGGCGCAATACTTTCACCAACTGTGTTCCTCATTCATATTAATGCCCTGCTGACCGAAACGAATAATCCTGTTTACAGTTTTGCAGATGACAGTACCCTTGTCTCTCAATTTAAATCAGAAAAACCTTTACCAGCGACTGAGACTTATCACCGCAGACCGGAGCAGATTACAGGAATTAATCGAGACCTGTAGAAAGTTCAAACTTGGGGCGACAGAAATTTGGTCCAGTTCAATGCATCAAGCAGCCACGTTTACCAAGAGGGCCAATACGGCGGGCCCTGACATCATTATGGCAGGATCGACCATTCCTTCATCCTCGTTAATCAGATTGCTTGGTGTCTCGGTCAACAGCAATATGTCCTGGCTTGTCCACGCTGCTAACATCGCAAAAACTCTATACACCGCAGCAGTTGCTCTTGCTCTACAAAGCGCAAATAAGACCGTGCTTAGAATATTGCTCACACATCTCGGGTGCCGTACCAAAGCACACTCTAAAGCTACTGGATTCCATTCAGAAGAGAGCTGTGCGACTTGTCGGCGACCCGGAGTTGACCAGGAATCTGGATAGTCTGGAACACTGCAGACATGTGGCCGATATGTCCCTGTTTTACAGATACCTTCATCGCAGATGTTCCCAGGATTTGGCCCGGCTCATATTACCCCTGGCAGCGCCTGTCAGACAGCCACGATAGACGGCAAGAGCGCACCAGTTTGTCGTACAACTAGAAACATCTAGAACATCGCTTTACAAGATTTCCTTGTCTGGCGCACTGCATCACTGTGGAACTCACTTCCAGGACATCTGTTTCCCGCTTATTACAACCTACAACTGTTCAAGAACCGTGTCAATCAACATCTTCGCACACACACCGCTCGGCGAGCGCCATAGGATCTCCCTTTAGTGTACGTGCCACTACCATAAAAAAAGATCTAAAGATATTTTTTAATATTATAACTCATATCTAATATACATACTAATATACTAGATACATAATCTTTTGTGAAGTACTACCAAGTTAAATCTTAGTTGACCAAAATATTTTATTCAATGATTAAAATTAATTTTTCGTGATGGGTAAAATCTTGCATTTGATACCAGTTATCATACCCAAGCCGAACAAGGATATAATTCTTGACTGCGAGATTTGCCACATATCGGCACCAGCAAAAGCTGTAAAACTTCCAGAAATGTGTACCAAAGTTCTATAACAACGCAATTTCAAAATATATGTTGGGATTAATCTCAGGAGCCATGCAAAACTAAAACAAATCCATAGAAATAAAAGAAATTCAGCCATGGCGTTCTTAAGTGGCACACTCTATATGCATGTTTAAAAGCAGACACCATTAACATAACTCTCGTAGCAGTAGGTTTACGTCATCTGCCATCGTTTTGCTGTCTCCTGAGATGTTTCATCCTTTTAGCAGTCATTTGGGGGAACGCATCTCTTGATTTTGATCCCTCATGAGACTCCTTTCTTTATATTCCAGCGAATGTAAGAAAATAAATATTGCAAAAGGGAAAGGACATCTTTGTGACTCTGCCACATTCCCTTGGTTGATATTTTGTCCAAAATGTATCTTAGAGGACAACAACTCGTTTTAATATTTTTGAGCCTTGGATATTTTTCTTTCTGGCCGTAATTTTGTATAAATTATATATATAGCATTTGAAAAATCAGAGACATTACTTTTTATGTTCATTATTCATTATTTATGCATTTGTTCAAAAATAAGCAAACGGCTGAGGTGTGATGTGTAAGTAGTGATGCTATATATTTGATTTATAACGGCTGATTCTTTTCATATTATAGTTTTTTTTTTAAATTGATGATATTATGTTCAAGGAAATGTCAATATATTTTTTAATAGGACAAATTTAGATGACGTCTGGGGATGTAATAACTAGAAGGAAATGTAAACATAAAAGTAAAAGGGTTTAAGAAAGCTGTGGGAAAAATATGCTCGGTTGAGGAAAGAAACGCGAGGCATATCAAGCTTCTATTATTTTTTCATGATATATTCTATATACCTACTACCCCATTATCAAAAAAAAAATGTATATAATAATGTGTTGTACATAACAATTTTGTGATAAGTAACCTACATTCAAGTTAAATTTAATTTTGGGATTTAAGACATTTTTAAAAAAATGTGCTAAACATTATTTTACCCACTGCCTAATAATAGCTTAAAGGAGAAATTTTGAATTGCGCTCCGTCTGCGTTGGAGTGTACA
>MU183431.1:112229-126652 GCA_016904865.1 Pissodes strobi
ATTGCTTAATTCCAAGTACTTGCTTTTGCTATGCCAGTACAAACATTGTTACTTTTAATTATTAATTTCTGATGAATTCATTGAGGGATTTTTTCTACAACGGAGTTTTATCCACAATACCGAAACAGAATTATTGCACTCGACGCGTGTTTCGCTAACTATGTTAGCATCATCAGGAGTTGATTAAAACTAATCATCTCCTGATGATGTTAACATGGTTAGCGAAACGCGCGTCGAGTGCAATAATTCTATTTGGTTATTGTGAATAAAACCCCGTTATAGTATATGTTGCCGAAGGTACCAAACCCCAACAAAGAGGTATTTTTTAACGATTTTACGAAGAGTTTTTTCTAAATAACTTTTAGTTGACTTATTAAAAGATAATGATATTTGGTTTGTGAGCCTATCATATAAGGACAAAAATATATGTTTCAATTTTGCTGTAATATAATATTGGGGAGCCAATATTTGAAGGTACTGATGGTGCAATCTGTTCTAATCTACATTGAGGGGTTGGGGCTATATAGAAAATTGATTTGCATATTCTCATAGTTAACGAACTTTAAATGCAATTTTTTCATTTCACACCCCGCATGAATCATTTTTCAATCATCAGTATCCGGGCATCCAAGTGGTAGCACATACTCTGCGGACTAAGTAAAGGATTACCGTAAACTGTATCTTGATGTCTTGGATCATAATTAAAATATCGATCTTTATTTTTTATTAAAAACTCCCCTTAATGCAATATTTATTTCCAGCAGTTTAGCTAAAAAATTAGGTATATTTAATTTTGACGAGAAGTTTTCATGATTTACTATAAATTATTAAGAGTTTTTGCCGTTGAAATATTAAATTTTCATATATTTTCTAACCATAAATGTAAGTAGATATCCAGGCAAGATTTAAAGTACTAAGTTAATGTGTAAACCGATCAATTATTTTCAATATCATTACTAATATATTGTTATATATCTTTCCCAATCATCATGTTCAAGTCTTACTTCCCTAATATTTCCTGTTAATGTTAAATAAACACCAATTTCTTGCTTTATAGGTCCCGTCCATGATATGGATGATATGGACGCAACGTCAAAGCTGGCTGGTGATTTATCTTAATCATCGAATTAGAATTAGGGTGCAACTTAAGCGATGTAATAAGAATCTACTTCATCTTAGTATGCTCTATTAGTTATTTATGTACCAAGGGTATTAAGTAGATGTTTATGCCCTGAGGGCGACAATGGTACAAACCCGAGGGCCTCTGGCCAGAGGGTTTATAAGTCGCCCGAGGGCGTACACATCTATTAATACCCGTGGTTGCATACAAACTTTTATGTCATACTAGTTCGTTATTGCATTCACAATATGTAAATATTTAAAAAAATACGAATTCAATTCAATTATTTAAGTCCATAAAGTCTACTTTATGCCCGTGCGGGCATAAAGTCCACTTTATGGCCCACGGGCATAAAGTAATCCATTATGTAAATGGTATCTAAGGTATAAAAACACAATAATGTACTGGTATGATATAAAATAATAAATGTCACCGTCTAGCCACAGAGTATCGTAACGCTAAATTCGACGGCTGATAGGCATCTATTAATAACTTGCAAGTACTCGAAACAAGTCTATGTATAAAAAATACTTCTGATAAAATTTGGTACCCATATCAGGGACCATGATAGGAATGCGTCTTTTTATGCTGGTAAAAAAATACTCCTCATATAAATTTTTAAATAATTCGTACCTGTGTTCTGTTCTGTGTTAGTCTATTTTCAACGCCCGCGCCGATCGAAAAGACTGGTCTGAAATTTTACGGATATATATTTCAAATTAAGAATAATTATAAATAAAATGTCGTCAAGCCCTGACACACCAGAACCTTCCTGCTCGAGTGGGGTCTGCAATTTTCCGGTAGATATTTTTTTATACTTTGTTATATTATTTAGGTTCCTATACTTTCGCTATTTTGACGTTACTTAGTCCTGGCACCATCACCACTCTTATTCTATTATATCTCAACTATTTATTTCAAACTATGATTTAAAATGAAACTATATAATCCATCAGGTGATTAAGGCGCCCGTGCCGTTCGTCGCTATTTCCCAGAAAAACATATTACGAAATTTATAAACAGACAGATGTCATATTTTTGATTGGTATAATCGAGTCTCCCTATACCAGCTTCAAACACAATAGGAAATAGGGAGTTCATATTTTAAAATATAAAAAATATTTTTTATAAGATTTGGGACGAAGAAAATTCTTTTCTCGCTTTAGCTAATGCCAAGTGAGTGATTTAGGTCAAATTAATGCTAATTATAAATATTATGTAATGGATTTTAAATAGGTATAAATACTTAAATTTTATTACTTATTGCTTTAAACGTTAGTATAGAGAAATTTTCGATTATGCCAACCAAAAATATGATATTATCTGACCCTTTAAAAAGTACCTATTATTAGTGAAAACTTCTTTAGGCGCGCTCAGCACTTTTTTTTTATTATCGCGACGGACTGTTGGAAAGCATTTTCCTATTGCGCCATAATCACCTGACAGAGATGAAGGCTATGTTAGATAAAATCTAACACATTCAAGTAGTTGAGGACGATGATACCAATCGCCGGTTAAAGTTGTTGTTCTTTATTTACATTGCATTTAAAAAAATTCAGTCCTTCGCAAAGACCGGGGGGACATTGAAAATGTGATTTGTGTTGTAATTCAAATCGTTTTTAAAAGCTGAGTTTAAAAAAGTAAAAATAAAAACACGAGTCTTAACCTTAACCGATTCGTTTTAGCCCGTTTTGGTGTTTTCGAACATTTTTATTTACCTTTAGTCAGTCGTTCAACCATTTTTCGGTTTGTTTCAGTCAGTTCCAATTTATTTTAATCTCTGAACAGACTCCTATCCGTTATAATAAAATTTAATCTTTTTGGTTAGTTTTGGTTAGTCGCCAAAATTCGGTTGGTTTTGGTTAGTTTTAACTTAATCTAACTTTTCCAACCTATTCCGATACCTACGTTTTAGCACATTTTGGTGCTTTTGGTTACTTGTGATTAGTTTTGGTTAGTCATTCAACCAGCTTTCGATTAATGTTAGTTACTTTTAATTTATTTTAGTCGTTTGAACCGGTTCCGTTACGTTGTAACCAACTTTAATGTTTTTGATAAATTTTAGTTAGTCGCCAAAATTCGGCTAATTTAAGATCGTTTCAGCTTACCTTAATATTTTTAATCTGTTTCGATGTATCTTGGCCCTTTTTGGTGCTTTTCGCTACTTTTGGTTAGTCGTTCAATAGACTTTCGACTAATTTCAGTTAGTTTTAATTTATTTTAGTAATTTGAACCAGTTCCCATACGTTATAACCAATTTTAGAGTGTTTGGTTAACCACCAAAATTCAGTTAATTTGGGTTAGTTTTAAGTTACTTCAATATTTTTAATCTATTTCAATTCGTTTCAGCTTGTTTTTGTGCTTTTAGTTACTTTTGGTTAGTTTTGGTTAGTCATTCAAGCAACATTCGGTTATACTTTTATTCAGTTCCAATTTATATTGGTCAATTGAACCACTTCCGACACGTTATAGCCAATTTAAACGGTTTTGTTAATTTTAGTTAGTCGGTTAATTTGCGCTAGTTACTTATTTTAATACCTTTAATCAGTTTTGACGTTTTATCCCTTTTTGGTGTTTATGGTTACTTTTGATTAGTTTTGGTTAGCCATTAAATTATCTGCCAATTAGTTTTAGTTAGTTTTAATTTATTTCAGTCATTTGAACCGGATCTGATACGTTATAATCAATTTTAATGTTATGGTTAATTCGCCAAAATTCGGTTAATTAAAGTTAGTTTCAACTTACCTTAATACTTTTAATATGTTCCGGTATTATCTTTTAGTCCTTTCTGGTGCTTTTCGCTAGTTTTGTTTAGTCGTTCAATCAACTGTCAGTTAATTTCAGTTAGTTTAAATTTATTTTAATCAGGATAACCAGTTCCGATACGTTACAAACAAATTTAGTGTTTTTGGTTATTTTTGGTTAGTCTCCAAAATTCGGTTAATTTGAGTTAGTTTTAACTTCCGTTAATATTTTTAATCTATTTTGATACGTTTTAGGCCGTTTTTATGTTTTGAGTTACTGTTGGTTAATTTTGGTTAGTCGTTCAATCAACTATCGGTAAAGTTCAGTTAGTTCTAATTTATTTTAGTCATTTGAACCGGTTCCGATACGTTATAAGCATTTTTAATATTTTTGGTTAATTTTGGTTAGTCACCAAAATTCGGTTAATTTGGGTTAGTTTTAACTTACTTCAATATTTTTAATCTATTTCGTTACGTTTTAGTCCGTTTTGTTGATTTTGGTTACTTTTGGTTAGTTAGTCGTTCAATCAACTTTCGGTAATGTTCAGTTAGTTTTAATATATTTTAGTCATTTGAACCGGTTACGGTACGTTAAAAGCAATTTTTTTGTTTTTGGTTTATTTTTGGTTAGTCACCAAAATTCGGTTAATTTGGGTTAGTTTTAACTTACCTCGAAATTTGTAATCGTTTCTGGTACGTTTTAGCCGCTTTGGTGCTTTTAGTTACTTCTGGTTAGTTAGGGTTAGTCATTCAATCAACTTTCGGTTACTTTCAGTTAGTTCCAAATTATTTTAGTCACTTGAACCGGTTCCGATACGTTATAGACAAATTTAGTGTTTGTGGTTTGTTTTCGTTAGTCACCAAAATTCGATACGTTTTGGTTAGTTTTAACTTACTTTATTTTTTGTGACCTGTTCCGATACGTTTTAGCCCGTTTTGGGCACTTACGGTTAGTTTTGGTTAGTGGTTCAATCAATGTTCGGTAAGTTTCAGTTAATTCCAATTTATTTTAGTTATTTGAACCGGTTCCGATAAGTTATAATCAAATTTAAAGTCTTTGGTTTCTCATGAGGTTTGTAAAGTCATTGAAGGGTCATCTACGGTGTACAACAAAAAGTAAAAGTAAATACCTAAATGGCAACACATTTCAGTGGCCTGTTAATATAGAATATTTACAGAGTTGCATTAATAAAAAGGAAGAGTATTATTTGCGTTTTGAATTGCCCTATACTGGTATTTAATTATCAAAATAATTTGGCAAAAATTGGACTAGGTATTTAAAGAAATATTTGTCTTAAAAAGATTTTTTTAAATTCATTGGTTTCAAGAAAATGCAAAATGTATTGTGAGACAAATTGTTATCGATTTCTCCACCTCAGTTCTATTAAGACTTTCGAATAAGGCCGCTTCGACCCTGACCACAGGGTGTAGCTAGTAACCACAATTATAAGAGTAACGAGCTCGCGACCTTTGTTAAGTTTGGAATTGATTTCGACAAGATGAAAAGAATAGTGGCATAGCGTTTAATAACTGGTTTGTTAGGTTAGTATGATATTGAGGTGTTATTAGATAAATAATCTGTTGCGTTTTTGAGGTGCTATATATTTATAATTGAGTGTTCTATTTTTAGAAACAATACAATGATTTTGTTTAAATATTTCGTTTATTTTTAAAGGTCACTTATATGCTTCATTTTTTAGCTCTTATTAAACTTAAGAGAAACTTTAATTTTTATTTAATAATATTGAGTCACTTTCATAATTTGCCAAATTTTTATTTACGGCTTGGCCGCCCTGTAAAAGCCATTCTCATGCTACTATAAGGCGCGTTCAAAATTACTTATCTAGAGCTAGGAAGCAAGAACCTACGTATCAAAATTTCCTCATTAAGGCGGGTTCTCTATGTTAAACAAAACACAGCGAACTAAATATTTAATAAGGATTATCTATAAAGCTAAAAGACATATCGATAACTCAAGGCAAGTCAAAAACTAACAATGTATGTTTTGCATATCACGCTGCGGTTATACGTCTGGATTTGATAATAAAACATATAACATTAAATCCGAAATCTAAGACACTCTGTGATATTTAATAAAACGTTTTAGCATAATGAAGGGGTTCAAAATCTAAACCAACTTTCAATATTTTAATTCGTTCTACTCCATTTTTGCAAGGTGCTGCTGCGCCAATTTATAATTCACAAAAATTTGGGGTAAGTACTTTACTCCATTTGACCGCCGTCGTGCCGGAAAGCAAATATCTGATATGGCACCAGTTTGTGGGGGGGGGGGGCACCCTGTATATTCAACAATATTTTTAAAATCCAGTTCTGATTTAATTAGTGTTTTAAAATAAATAGTTTAGGTGCAATAGAAGGCGGGTTGAGGGGTTTATGGTATAAGTTATTTATTACAATTTATACTGTCTGCCAAAGAATATTATTACGCCCATCTTTTGTAGCATGCAGCAACAATTGTGAATAACAGTTAAAATATGTAAAATTATTGAAAAAAAACTCATATTAAACTCAATTTCACATGAACTAGTCATCAAGAGTGTCCTAAGAACCCAAACTAAACAACTACATGTTAAAAAAATGAATCGCAAAAAATATTTGAAATAATGGTGAAAAATCCTTTAATGTTAATTCCTCAAAACTATAATGAGATGCTGTCTAACTATTTTTTGTCTTTTAACGTATCGTTTAGACGTTTTTGATGATTATTATATAATATTGAGTTATACTTTTAATTGAAGAAATAAGATTTATTATGTATTAATTTCAAAGTAATATTAATAATTATGATTTTTTTATTATCTTTTTTATCAGTTTTATTATTGTTGATGTAAAAGCTCTGCTCCTAATTTCCTAGTGGTATTTTATATGATATTCGCTTGCATAACTTAATACAACTATTTTCTCATTCTCTCTTATTGTGTTATATACAAATAAGTTTAACTAAAGATAGTCCGTGTAAATACAGAGTATTCATTTATAAGATATGTGTAAGCTATTGGTTGAATTGAAGAAAAACTTTAAAAAACAAAGTTTTAGAATCGAAAATGTTAAATAAAGAAATATATCGTAAAGCAATTCAAAGATGACTGAAAATATTTATATCTAAAAAACAGAGCTAACCCAAAAATTTAATCTCGGCCCGTTTGGATTAGCATTTTTGTGTTTGCTTTGCTTTCTAAGCCAGCTGCAGCTATTTTAGTACGTGTAAGTTGACTCCGTTTAGCTTGGGTTGCTTTGGTTAATCTTAGCTATTGAGTTAGCTTTAAATTAATATAGGATAGTTTGAGCTATTGTAGAATGCTTTCAGTTTGCTTTAATTGGCTTAATTTGGGATTCGCAAAATAAAATTAAATATTTTCCTAATGAATTAGACTTTTCTGCTTTAAAATTTGCGATAATTAAACTCACTTTGAAAGAGCTTTTTTGAAAAAGCAATATAATTAACCAAAATTAACCAAATCTATTAAAATTGATTATTACGTATCGGAACCAGCTCAAATAAGTAAAATAAATTGAGACTAAGTGAAACTAACCGAAAGTTTATTCGACGATTAACCAAGAATAACCAAATCTATTAAAATTGATTATAACGTATAGTAACCGGTTCAAATGACTAAAATAAGTTGATATTAAGTGAAACTAACAGAAATTCGAATTGACGACTAACCAAAACTAACCCAATCTATTAAAATTGTTTATAACGTATCGGAAACGGTTCAAATCACTAAGGTAAGTTGAGATTGAGTGAAACTAACCGAAACTTGATTGGACGACTAACCAAAATTAACCAAATCTATTAAAATTTATTATAACGCGTCGGAACCAGTTCAGATGATTCGACGATTAACCAATAATAACCAAATCTATTAAAATTGATTATAGTGTATCGGAATCGGCTTAAATAAGTAAAATAAGTTGAGACTAAGTGAAACTAACTCAAAGTTGATTGGACGACTAACCAAATCTATTGAAATTAGTTACAACATATCGGAACCGGCTAAAATAAGTAAAATAACATAAGACTAAGTGAAACTAACCGGACGTTGATTAGGCGACTAACCAAAAGAAACCAAGTTTATTAAACTTGATTATAACGTATCGGAACCAACTCAAATGGCTAAAATAATTTGAGACTATGTGAAGCTAACCGCAAGTTGATTAGGCGACGCACCAAAAGTAACCAAATTTATTAAAATTGATTATAACGTATCAGAACTAGCTCAAATAAGTGAAATAAGTCGAGACTAAGTGAAACTAATCAAAAGTTGATTAGACGACTAACCCAAACTAACCAAATCTACTAAAGTTGATTATAATGTATGACTAAAATAAGTTGAGACTAAGTGAAGCTAACCGAATGTCGGATAGACGTTAAACCAAAACTAACCAAATCTATTAAAATTTATTGTAACGTATCGGAACCAGCTCAAATAAGTAAAATAAATTGAGACTAAGTGAAACTAACCTATAGTTGATTAGACGGCTAACCAAAACTAACCAAATCTATTAATATTGATTATAACGTATCGGAACCGACTCAAAAAACTAAAATAAGTTGAGACTAAGTGAAACTAACCGAAAGTTGATTAGATTATTAATAAATCAAAACTAACCAAATCAATTCTAGCGTATCGGAGCCAGCTGTAAAATAATTTGAGACTAAGTGGAACTAATCGAAAATTGATTAAACGATTAACTAAATCTATTAAAATTGATTATAACGTAACGTAACCGGCTTAAATAAGTAAAAAAGTTGAGACTAAGTGAAACTAACCGAAAATTGATTAGACGACTAACCAAAACTGACCAAATCTATTAAAATTGTTTATAACGTATTGGAACCGACTCAAATTACTAAAATGAGTTGATACCAAGTGAAACTAACCGCGTTAGATCGGGGATTGAGTGACGAATCGAATGCAGTTTTTACAACCACCACTAATGTTATAAATTGTAAAAACGATCGAAACTTGAAGAAATATGCATTTATGTGGTATATTTTGGTATACTGAACTATTATATTTCCACACAATTATGAGTTTTCTCAGATCTCAAATTTAGTAAGCGTTGAATTCTGCTTCGTGATTTTCAATGTCTCCCTCGGTTGCATCTTTGTGAAGGACTGTAAATTTTTGCTTGTTAACTGAGAAAATTTGCAAATTAAATTTTTATTTTATTTCCGGAATTCTGAGAAAATACGAGAACAAATATCCTCCATCTAACAAGAGCAACAGGAACAATGAATACAAAGTATTATTGTAGTTGAGTAGAAATCACGAAATCTCTATTTTTTTTATTTTCATATATTTTCGTCCAATTCTCCTTTGAATATCAATGGACCTGTGATAAATACAATATACCCATTTTGATGAAGGTTTTAAGAACAATTTACAAAATTCATTCTAACATCTCCTAAATTATTCCTATTTGTAATGACAAACTTGGATACAGAAGAAGTATTTAAATAAGATACGCCTCTGTTATTACACAGAATGCGCCAGAGAATGGGCCCAAAGACTTTAAATTGTTTCGGTCCAGTCCAGCCTGCAGCAACGAGGAAATATCTCATTTATGAATTGCTTCTTCTGATCTCGAGAACAACACACCAAATAAATGTACCTTTTACTATGTAGGGACATGGTTTCCCGAAAAATTAATCAATATTTTTGCAAAAAATATGTATTTAACATTTTAAGTACAGAAAACAATCAAATTAACATTAAAATTTTGACGTTTAGGTGCCCTGAACCTGAACCTGTATAGCAACTGGGAAATGTGTTATAATATAAAAACTGTTTCTTCTAATATCAACAAAGTCATATAAGAAAACTAAAAATGTATTTTAACGAGATTTACTTAAACTTTGAAGTATTAGAATTGTTGGTATATTTATCGGGGATTTTAAATATTAATAAAGAAATGTCATTTAAAGGTTTGCTGTCAGGAATATTATATCCAAAATATTGGAAGATGTAGGGTAATTTTAATTAAACAGCCATACAAATTTAGCCGCCCTGTATAAACTACGGTTTTTTTTTGGAAAAACAGTTTTGGCTAATTGGTACTCTCTAGATTCCCTGAGCAAAAGCGACCATTGTCAAAATGTTAAAAGCTTGAAAATTTACTCATACATTATATATAAACTTATATTTAATAGACAGGATGTGATTTGAAATCTGTTAGTGGGCTTTAGATCGAAATGTGTTTGCTTGAAATGACGACATAGTTAAAGAAATACCTAAAACATAATTAAAATTTTATGAAAATTATTAGCTAATTCACTTATACGAGACCATATAAAATATCCTCTATTTCCGATTCGACAAACAACTGTCATTCAAAAAAATGACATCTGCAACAAATCGATAATTCTGATAAATTAGCCGGTCCGTGCTATGCTCTTTCTGGAAATGTGATGTTTTTGAATTAAAAAGGTATATTTAAGCATCCGGCTTTATCTTGATAGGTACTTTATCATGTTTTAAACTTGAACCTTTAGAACAACAAATTAAAAAGTTTAAAACATTTTAGGATATTTATAACCATAACATATAAACATTTATGGGTTTTATTCATAATAGTACTTCTAAACTAGTACTTCTAAACAATTTTGCTGTCTTAAACTAAGTGATATAATGTATACAACACTATAAGGGGAGTTGATCAATTGCGCGCCGTGGTCAGAAAAATAAGAAGGTAGTCCTAATTTCATAAGACAGTTGCGCCCCCGCTACTTATTGGACATGGGAGAGTTGCGCCACAGTTTGTACCACAGATTATACCGTACCTGAATCAGTTAAACAACTCTCTAGGTGTTTTGAACCCAAGCGCTTCAACCAATAGGAGAGCTGGGAGTTCTTATCTTGAGCCTGCGTTCAATGAGTGAACGCTGCCTTTATAAATAAAATATCAGTTCGGCATATATGTATGTTTCTTTTCAATAAGATACCGCCTGTAAGGAGAAAGAGATAGAGATAGTGTTGGCGAGTATTAACAGTAAAACGAGGCACGCAACAGGCTTGTATTGTGCTTGTATTCAGATGAGATCTCGATTATTGATTTTCTGGGCGGGGACAGGAAAATCTATGTTGATTGAAAAGGAACCGAAAATCGAAAACTACTATTTTGTTTGGTCGAGAGTCGGCTTTGTTTGTAGGGCTTTTTGTGGACTGCTTTCGCGAATTTTGTGTATTAAATCCATAGACTTAGTTATATGCTTATGATTAGATCCTAGTTCGACTCTGTCCACGGCCCAGCTGGCCGCATAATTCTGACGTTTTCAACTAATAATGCGCATGCTCAAAATATGAGAATCCATGAAAAAAATAGAATTTGGCTTCACTAACATCAAAGGTGCCGGCTCAGAGTTGTATAACTGATTCGGGTACGGTATAAACTGTGGTTGCGCACCGCCTGCTTATACGTAAACTGCAGACGCGATAGGACCTCGCCATAGGGCGACTATAATATAAATTGTTTGTGTGAATCGTTGTTGGAAAAGATGTAAGACTGGATTGTCGTACAACATGGTTTGTATTTTTTCCCTGATTTTGATTATGCCTTGGGTTAGCTTTGGTTAGCTCCTCTTCGCTGAGCCCCCGTAGCGAGCGAAGCGAGTGGAGGCTTAGGCATGAAGTGAAATATTTGAGGATGAAACTAACGGTGTTATTATATTTAACATTTATATTACAGTCGGTACCATTCCGTAATCTCTATTTTGCGCGCAACTATCCTATTGCCAATCGGGGCAATAAATCCCTAGCAAAAGTAAAAGTGACCGCGGCGAACAAATCACCGATGCCCGCCCCTATAGGGAGATCCAATGGCACTCGACGAGAGGTGTGTGTGCGAAGATGCTGATTTACACATTTCTTGAATAGCTGTAGGTTGTAATTAAGGGAAATAAGGTGTTCTGGGAGTGACTTCAACGACGAAGTAGTGCGCCAGATAAAGGAGTCCTTGTTAAAAGATGTTCTAGGTATTTCCAGTTGTACAACAAACGGGCGCGCCCTTGCCGTCTGTCGTGACTGTCTGACAAGCGTCGCGGGGAACAGGATGAGGCGAGCTAAATCCTGGGAATATCTGCCGTAGAAATATCTGTAAAACAGGGATATCTCGGCCACATGCATTCGATCTTCCTGACTATCCAGATCCCGGGTCAACTCCGGGTCGCCGACGAGACGCACAGCTCTCTTCTGAATGGAATCCAGCAGCTTTAGGATATTCTTCGGTGCGGCATCCCCAGACGAGTGAGCAATATTCTAAGCACGGTCTTATTTGTAGAGCAAGAACAGCTGCTGCGGTGGATATCTGACGGAGTATTCGATGGCGTAAAATCAGTATAGGCATATTTGGCTGAAGCAACTTGTACCAAAATATTTATTTTCTACAGCCGCGCGCAAAATTACTAATTACTAAATTGAAATGAAATCGCAAAATCGGCGAATGCCGTGGATCCTTATTTTGCGCTCTAGCGCGAACATGGAAAAGAAAAATCTCACTTTTTCCGTCGAGTGTGCGATGAATGTCATGGAAACCGAAGATAAATAAATGACAGTCGTGCGTTTGTTACAGTTTGTTGCTGGCAATCCTGTTCTAAATATGCCCGAAGCCCGAATATAATATTTCAAAACTGACAGTCATTTGCAAATTTCAGAATAAGTATAGAGAAAAATGTGGATTTAATTTTAAAAAATGCGGCTGTAGAAAAAGTTCTGTGTGTTTTTCGAGCGCAAAGTAAGATTGCCGTTTTCGAAAGATTACTGCGCTCCGCTACGCGTCGCGCAGTAACATTCTTTCTCAAGCGGCAATCCGTTACTTTGCGCTCTAAATACACAAATAACTATTTCATATTCACGTTAATTTTAATATTCATGTTCATGTTCATCTTCATGTTCACGGTCATATTGATATTAATATTAATATTCATGTTCATATTCATGTCCGTCTTAAGGTTTAGGTTCATGTTCATGTTTAAGTTCATATTCGTGTTTATCATTATGTTGAATTCGAGTAAAATTTATATTGGTTCTTTACAAAGTTAATGTGTTTCTATTTAAAAAGCATATTTTGTAAGGAGATTGTTAATTATGCTGCCAATAGTGCCAATAGTTTGGCGTAATATTTGCAAAAACGTTATATCACGAATGAAAAATATTGCATACAATCGGTACATCATGTACAAACGTTTATGTTTGAGACCAAAGAATAACAAACTGCTTTGATTTTAAAATTAAATGTTGTCATGCCGCACTCAAAAAGTTAAAAATGCTGTACAGTGTTATTGACTATATTTGGACCAATAGATAACTTTTTTATTTGAAGGATTAGAAAAACGTTTAAATTAGGAAAGTTATAGGATTTCGCTCAAAGCGCTAGAATTTGATATCATAAAAAACAAGCGACCGTCGAAAAGCCCTCAAAAACGACTAACTTAGGTTTTTTTTTAATGGAATACCCTGTATATTATTGCATATTTGGATTGCGCGATAAAGTCGAGACATATTTCATGAATAATATTCGATACCTATCTCTAACGGTTTTTGAAATATTGACAGTTGAAAATCGACCATTTACCAACAGCTTGTTAAATCTAAATGGCTAAAGATAGAACAAAACGGTTTGCACTCTCATATATTAGTTTTTCATAAGCTATCAGCTATCGTATGACACTAACTTTAGATTTAACCAGAGGATAAATAGTTCCGGATAAATTTAGTCTCTGGTTACATAAAAAGTTAGTGTCATACGATAGCTTATGAAAAACTAATATAGGAAAGTGCAAACCGTTTTGTTCTATCTTTAGCCGTTTAGATTTTACAAGCTGTCAAACTTGGTAAATGGTCGATTTCCAACTGTCAATATTTCAAAAGCCGTTATAGATAGGTATAGGACATTATCACTGTTACAATGACATTATTCATGAAATAGGTCTAGACTTTTTCGCACAATCCTAATATGCAATAATATACAGGTAATTCCATTCAAATAAACCTAATTTATTA
This sequence comes from Pissodes strobi, assembly GCA_016904865.1. Lineage (NCBI taxonomy): Eukaryota > Metazoa > Arthropoda > Insecta > Coleoptera > Curculionidae > Pissodes > Pissodes strobi. The sequence goes on from MU183431.1 coordinate 126,119, forward strand.
CTTTTTGACGGCTTTACGAGGTTCGTTTGTTTTTTCTGATATCAAATTCTAGCGCTTTGAGCGAAATCCTATAACTTTTCTAATTTAAACGTTTTTCTAATTCCTCAAATAAAGAAGTTATCTATTAGTCCAAATATAGTCACATGCGCTTACCTAGTTACTAAAAATGAAGAGCTATTTTAAGAACACTAGTATTTTGATTTTATCTGCATGGCGTTGGTCTATCAAGTTCAACTATCGACATTATCGAGATATTTCCACTGATATTTATAATAATAAAATCTGTTGGGATAGCTAGTAATGAAGATTAGCGTGGTGTGTCGATCGGCTGTATAATATATAATAATAAAGTTATATTTCTGAAAGAGTCTGCATATTGTCGATTATTTAAAATTTACTAAAAACATAAACATATTTTTTCTATTTTGGTATCATAAAGAAGTCTCTTCGATACGCAAAGTAGTGTCGAAAAGAAGCTCTTTTCGACACTACTTTTGTTGACTGATTACTATGATATTAACAAAATTGTTCAAT